>JAUMHG010000048.1:33415-43587 GCA_032359395.1 Enteromius anoplus
CTCGGTATTCCCCCGGAAGAGCTGGAGGAAGTGTCTGCGGAGAGGGAAGTCTGGGTGTCCCTGCTTAAACTGCTGCCACCGCGACCCGGCCCCGGATAAGCGGAAGAATATGTATGTATGTATTATATTTTATTATAATTTATTCCTGTGATCAAAGCTGAATTTTCAGCATCATTACACCACTCTTTAGTTTTCAGTCACATGATCCTTCAGAAATATGATGATTTGCTGCTCAAGAAACATTTCTGATTATTCATCAAGGTTTATAAAATCAATCAATCGATCAATCAATCACTTTTATTTATATAGCACTTTTAACAATACAGAGTGTAGCAAAGCCCTGAACATTATCAAATAGGAGAACAGAGTGGTAATGTATAATGAAGAGATTAAACTTTATTTATCAAATGCAGAGACGGTCTCAGTAGTCAAGACGACCAAATAATCACTAGAAATTAAGTGCCCCCAACTAATCAAGCCAGAGCCTACAGCTGCAAGGAACCAAAACCCCATCTATGAGAGAATAGAGAAGAAAAAACCTTTGGAGAAACCAGACTTAGTTGGGGCCAGTTTTCCTCTGGCTGGATGCCCAGCACACAATTTCCAAAAATAGCTGTACTACTTAATATTTTTTTATGAAAACCATGATACCTTTTTACAGGATCATTTAAACAGTTAATGAAAACGGATCTGATATAGAAATCCTTTATAACAATGTTAAGGTCTTAACTGTTACTTTTAATCAATTTAATGTTTCCTCGCTGAATAAGTAGTATTCATTTTGTACACAAACCTTGAGGCATTAAGGAAAGATATATTAATTTTTGCATCATCTATACTTTCTATTGGCTGAATCAGCAAAGTTACAATCCAACTTAGAAATGACCTAGATATTTACATCATCAGTCATTCTTTTCCAAGACAAATGACTGAAAGTTTTGTTATTATGTAAATATGGATGTGTGGAAAAGCAAATGTCAGACTGATACATATTGGACTTCGCTCAGAAAGGTCTTTAAAAAATCCAAATGGAAAAGGAAGCTAGCATTTTTTTGGCAAAGTACAGGACAAGACTATAGGTCACTCTCTCTCCAGGAAAGCAAGACCGGACATGTTTATGAGAAGGTCAGGAGTGTTACCTCACAGCACCTTGTGCGTGCTTGTGTTCCCGTGCCCTACCTTTGAGTGGCTGCTCATGTCAGATTCATAAAAGTGAGCCCCAGTTCTCTGGGGTCAGCCAAGAAGCAAGTCGAACACAGCAAAGCCGTTGGCATTCGCAGATGGTACAGCCCTGCGGCCAGCTGAAACAAATGCCTGCCTGATAACACATATATACACATTCTTAGACACGCTGGCATTGATAATTAAACCCACAAATCCACACACACAAAAGAATAGAATCACACTCATCTGTGGGAACACAAACACAAATACACACCCACGAACAAGACCCCTGGAAGACTTCCGACTTGGCCTGCGCGGCAGCCAGTATGGTTTGCTGCAGAGAGCTGGTGTGTTGATACTTCATTGCATGCTTCAACGTGAGTAATACTTTTAATTATGGGTGTTCTGATTGTATGTAGTTTATTTCCTGGAGCTGATTCCAGATATTGGGTCATTCTCACAATGTGAAAGGCAAAATCTGTTCACAATTTAAATTCCTGGAGGAAGAAAATATATTTTTTTTATTTATTTTCCAAAGTCATTAAATGTATGTGACATATATTTCAAAGCAAATGAACTTTGTTTAGTACTTGAAATGCACGCTAAGTGTCTTTTGGGGGTTAAAAAAGTGTGCACTTAAAAAAAAAAAAAACAGTACATATGGTTGTCTCTACATTTATAAAAGAAAAAAAAAACTAGAGGTTAAGTTCTAGGATAGATAGATATTTAAAATAACACATATTATACATGTAAAGTAAAACAATATATATATATATATAAAACATTAACAAGTAAATAGATAGATAAACATTAATATGCAACACAGAAAACAGATAGAACACATTAGAACATCTAAATTATTCTTATATATAATATTAAATGTTAATGTCTTATTTTAATTAAATCTAAATAATATACATATAACAAGTTAATATAATATACTAAAGGTCAAAGTTCATCTCCCCAGAGGCCCAGAGTTGTAAGTCAGTGTCACCTTTGTTTAGCCAGCTGAGGTTAAGATGGCTGAGGTCAAGGTCAAGGGTCAGATGAACTTAAGCAGAGGACAACAGAACCACAGTACTAGCATTAATCACCCCCTCTGACCCCAATCTCTAAACCACTACACAACTTTCTCTCTCTCTGGGCCTCTGAGTTCCCCTGTCCTTGACCGCTCTCTTACTCAGCCCACAGTAACCTGCAGCCCAGCCAGAGGAAACACAGGCCTGCACTGACATCCAGCATCTAGACCGCAGTACCACAGTCATCCACTTCCACCCCAGCAGTCCACATGCTGGCTCACTGCATCAATAGGGCAGCGGAGACTTATTGACAAGCCCCTGGTAGTGGGTTGGCCGGTCCACTGCGATGTGTGTATTTAAAATGACAACAGTAATGCTGCAACACTGCTCATGACTGGGCAGAAGAGACTGAATTCTGACCCTGCAGCTCAGGCGAATCAGCACAGCCATCAAGGCTGCATCAGCAGAGTGGGAAGAAACGATTTGGAAGATTCCGGGGAGGGGGGCTAACATAAGTTTGTGTTGATGAGGCAACAGGGCAGGTGTTGCCCTGTTCTGTTACTCCACCTGCTGCTGTCCATCAGCCCCCGAAGCGCATGCTGCACATTCTAATGCTGTCACCCAAACCATAGTTTCCTCCCTTTGCTATCTCAAATATTACATACTTGCTTCCTATACGGAAAAACGATCATCCCTGACCCACTATCCTCCGCACTCGTATCAATCCCGGTAGGTTTATCTCTGGGCTGGACTGTTTGTTTTGGTAAAGCCACTGCACTCACATGGTACAGCATGGGAAAGCGATTTCCCACAAACCTTGATGGTTCATGGCTGACTTAGATGGGCGTCCCAGTGCCAGGTTCTGTCATCCGATACTCCATGCAGGAGAGGGCTCGTTAAATTAATGAAACACTCTATGATGCAGAGCTGAATGCCAAGATCGGTTCATGCAGAGCAGTGCTTCATCATCATCATGCTTGCATGAAATAAATGAGCAGCTTAAGCATCTAAGCTTCAGTTTTAAACAACGTTATCCTGAGATCCCAGTCAACCTGACATGCAGTTTGCATTTAGTTTGACTTTTGCAATTGTAGATGAAATGCATCAGACAGGACACTGAACTATGAAAATGCAGGATGGATTTTGATTTTGTTCATCAAGAATTGATTGGTTTTTGAAAAACGGGTGTTATATATCAGAATGGCGCCAGGTTTGGAAGGGAAGGGTTGAACAATAAAAGGAATTCATGATGTCAGTTGGAAAAGGAAGTTTTTCATTTCATTAAACATTTCATTATATTTAGATAAAAGATTATGAAGGCCAACAGTTTTTCTTTGCAAAAACATATTGCAGTAACAAATTGTATGCACAAGACAAACAAATATGCATTGTATGTCATGTTTTGTATATTCTTTAACAATAAATGTTATGTACAAAGTAGAATCTATTCAGAATCTGAATTTCAATTGCATATTATATTGTAAATTGTTAAATGTGATATGCTATATTTCCAACTAAATTGGCATGATATCTATGTTTGGTTAATATCTTATTCAGGTATCTGTCAAAAAATGTGAATATTTAATTTTTATTTTGTTAAAAAAATTTTGAAAATTTGAAATTTTCATATATACAAGTCACAGAAGGTTATTACTGAAACCAGTGGCTGTTCACAGAGTGCTGTATCAAAGCATAAATGCAATTGTAGCAAAGGTGATTTATTTATTTATATATTTATTTAACAGGGACAGTGCATGGCCCTCGGCCTTGGCAGAATTAGCTACAAGCTAAATTTCATCTGTAGTCCCCAGGCAGGAAACATGCATTTAATACAACAAACACATATATATATGCCATAAAAGCGTCATCATACAAATAGCCTCTAAAGCAACAACAAAGTTTCACAAACAAAAACAAAAACAAAACTCTATAGTAATAAAAACAACAATGCAATGATAGGATAGGATTAAATCACATTGATGTATTATTTTATTTTACTATTATTATTATTTTGGGTTTTTCTGTTAAATTCAAGAGAAATAATTTTCGTTTGGTCAAGAAAGAAGGTGTTTTCATTTGATTTTTATTTATATGAGTCTTTGTATTCAGTTGCAATATGTATGTGGAAAAAATGGTTCTGGCCCTTTAAGCCTGCTCTCCCGATGACGTGCTCACATGCAGAGGGAGAATTGAATCCTCGGTTTTGAAAAAGTGTGACGGAGCAGATTTGCTGAAAAGATCATTATTTGTCATTATACATTTATAAAATCATGGATAGACATTAATATGGTGAGTCTTTCATGTTTTTGTTATGGCTTATTTAAAGTTTGTGTAAGGTTAATCTGATAACGATCAGTAAGTTGAACAGGTGTCAACACAGTTCAGTTACGGGATAGAATCTCTGTGTAACTTAACATATATTTGAAGTAGAATTTTGAGTTCATGTTAATATATTTATGATTTGGTATGGGTTTTTGTCTTAATCTATATTCTGTGTCAACGTTATATTTGAGTTTCAATCGATCAATAGGCCTAATTGTTTTTGATTTGAGCTAGTTGCTTTGAGAAGGAAATTTCAGCCGATAGGCTACAGTACGTCCTTATTCTGCCAAGTTCGATGTGTCCCTTGGGCAACATATTTTGTTGACCCTGGAACAACATTTTAATGCAAATATAGTCTTGACCATATCTATACACTTAAACCTACCCTTACCCATGAGTAGTTCTTCAAACCTCATTGGTTAATCACAATGTTTTCCCAGGGTCAACAAAGATGTTATCCCAGGGCACACGTTGCACTTGGTAAAATAACGCTGATGCAGATGTTACATCTTTTTGTAAATTAACTTAAATATGAAAGTATTTCTGTTATTTAATTTTTTTTTTTTGCAGAGGAACAGAAAGTTCTGGAAATCAGTTTGTGGCAAGCCTCCACGGATATGGATACTTCATTGACTGATCAAGCTGCTCATCGAGAAACTATGATTTTCTACAAGGTGGGATCTCAGCTTACTTATCATTTTTTCATCTTCTTGGTTGAAAAATATGGGGAGATTAATTTTCCTTGGACTGTTTGACGGACCTTCTTTCATTTTTTTTTTTCCCTCTGTTGCTCATTCACATGGCTTTTTTTTTCTCTCTCTTTTCACTGACAAATAAATTTTTGAAGTTAAATAGACTAAGCAAAGGAACTATTTGATATGACACAATTTGACTTTGGAAGAAAACTGAGAGTTCAGTGGACTGGGTCTTTTTTGATTTTGGGAAAATTAATTTATTTTACATTGTAATTTTTGTGAGTTGCAAATTTCAAGGTTGGCATAAAAATCCCCTTGAAAACTGTGTCTGCTCAAGCTTTTATTTACACTATATACAGACTCCATACTCAAACCTTACTAGTCCAAATAATATCTATAGTTGCATTTACAGAGAATTAGGGTAACAACAAATGTGTAAATGCATGTTACACAATGTTTACTGGAAGGCAGATAGTGGGTAGGAGAAGGTGTTCAAGCTACAGGGATGACTGCAAGCTTGAGAATACTGCCAAGCAAGGCCGATTTAAACGCTCGGGAGCGCCAAAGTCCTCCTTTCACACAAGTAAATTTTGCTTTTCATTTGGAAATCAATAACTGGAGTGTGGAGAGGCACAGTATATCAAGCGTTAAGCACGAGTGATTTACTTGTTAAGTCAATGCAAAGACGCAATAAGACATCCTGCAGCGCGATTCACGCGAATTAAACGGCCAGTTAAACATGCCGGTGGAACTTTATGCAGAAGTGGCGCGTATGCAGAGCAGAAGCAGTGCGCGCCAATTGTGCTTTCACACTGGCAGGCTACACTGGAGGCTATAGACGAGCATCTGTCTGTTGTATTTTCCAGCGTTCTTCTCGAACACTGTATGCCATGTGTTTTGATTTTATGTAAATTCTCTGCACCTGCTACGCGTTTCTGCGCCGCCCCTGTGTGCTCTCATCTGTTAACATGGGCGCCGAAAAAAATACGCGCTGCTTACGCGTGCAGTGTGAGGCCGGTGTAAACTCGACATGTTCAAGCGTCCAAATACACACGAATAGCAAGATATATTCGCCCAAGTCACCTCAGGTGTGAACGCACTTTTAAGAAAGAGGGATTTGAGAAAATGATTGGCACACTGGACAAGATATATCAATAGAAATATACTAAGTATATGTTACATCCTGCTAAAATGTTTTGGGACAAAATGTACAAATATTAAAATGGGCATTTGTTTTATTTATCTGTTATCTTTTGTCTTTTTTTTTTTTAAGTCAATTTAATGTACTTTAATTCAGTAATGAAAAGATGGTACTGTTATTTAATTTTGTACAATTTAGTTTTAATTTGTTGTTGCTAGATTGCACTGTACTGTATCTCAGTCGAGAAATACAGATTTCAGCATTATTAGTAATCTGTGTGTGCATTTTCCTTGATAACAAGCAAGTTGAGTCAAATCACTTATCTATCGTATCGCGAACGCAAATCGCAATTTTGACCTTAATAATCGCAATGTGACATTTTTTCCAAATTGTGCAGCCCTAGTCCAAAGTAAATGCAGCCACCTATCAGGTCATTTTGGAGCACGTTTTGCTTCCATCTGCTGACAAGCTTTATGGAGATGCTGATATCCTTTTCCTGCAGGCCTTAGCACGTCCCCACAGTGACAAAATCACTTCCACTTCGCTGACCATGATATTACTGTGCTTGATTGGCCAGCCAGTATGCCTGACGTGAACTCCATATGGAATCTAAGGTATATTTTCAAGAGATTGATCCTACCATCCAGACGAGCTGAAGGCTCGCTGCCATGCCAGTCCTCACTGCAGGGCCGTCGCCATAAAATCTTCAATGGGGGGGGGCATTTCTTTTTTATAGGGGGCCACACTTTATTTCTGATCTCAGAACTAGACATTCAACCTGTGGCTATTATTATTTAAATCGAGCAAATTGTACATTAAACAGATCTGTTGATGATCTATTGACCTTTGAGTTATATATGACTATGTACTAGAATCAGTGCTCATGAAACTTCTCTTTATAACACAATGTAAATAAGACGTTCACTGCGTAATGTAGAGAGCAAATTCTTTGTGAGACCACGATGAACTAGATGGGTTACAGATTTTTAATTATTAGTTACTGTACATGGAGCTTTTTATGCCATATAATCAATTCAAAATTGTAATAGAAAAGTTTTAAAAAATTGAAAAATTTTCTCTTGAAATTGGTACAAGTAGCCTAATAACCAATGGATCAGACAAAAAATGTGTGGACAAATATTCTATGCATTAAGGATATGACTTGCAATTAAAGTTTTTCAAATTCCAACAACACAATAATAATAAAACAATAATAGGCCTAGCCTACATGATAGACAGTAAAGGTTTTTTTTCGGGCTTAAAAAAAAAAAAGTTTGCTGCATGATGAAAGAAAATCTGCTAGACAAAACAGAAGCTGTCTATTTTTTTTTTACGGTAAAAGCTACAAAAATAGAGCCTATAAGCAGCTATATTTACAAATCTTAAAGTAAAACACAAATTAATGGCATTCATTATAAAGACTATATAAAAGTCTAGCTAAAACGAATGTATTTAAATAGAAACTGAAACGCAAAAATGCTCAGGAGTGAAATAAAACGAAACTCAGGGTAGACATGTGCACAGTATTTTATTTATTTGTTTTTTTTAATAATTATTTATGGGAAATATATTTTGTTTAGGACTATTTATTTTTTTCCTTTTAGGCATATATCGTTTCATTGTGTTGTTCTCCATACACAGAAGAGTTGCAGGTGCGTGATGTGAAAATATGTGTTGAATCCTTATTTTTGTGCTATAATTGCACGCCTCGCCCGCTACTCCGGGTTGTTGTAGCTTTGTTGTATTTTTTTAGTTAAATGCTGCTGAATACATGCCTTTTTTCTGCAATATTCACTGAATAAATAGAATGAACGGGGCACATTGAGTAGTTTAGGGGCCCCCTTGGTGACGGGCCTGCCTCACTGATGCTGGAGTGAGTGCTAAAAAGACCCCTGACCAATTATTGATTGCATACATGAACAAAGCTAGTTTTAAAGAGCTTGAACAATTCTGTTTTTCAAATACTTTTTTTTATTTAACTTAGGAAGTGTTCTAATATTTTGAGATATATGATTTTGACGTTCATGAGAGGTGTGCATTAATCATCAAAATAAAAAATGTGTTTTCATGTGTGTTTTGGGTAACTTACAGTGATGGAGATATTAGCTGCATGTCATCTGAAAGTTTTATTAGATCTCTGTGTTCTGTCCGCGATTCAAATGCTTCAGTCTCAGTCTCTGCTGTCGGTTAATGAAGTTTTGATGAAAGAATAATAATTGAATTCAATTCTAATTTAAAATAATGTTTTTGGTTAATAATTTGTGAAATAGCGTCGGTTACGAGAAATAACCAAAATGAACACCCCCACATATATATTTGCCAATAAATATACATTGCTATCATGTACATTCAATATATGTTAAATTGATGATTTGAACTAAACATAAATTAGAATATATTAGGCATTCTTAAATCAAATCTAAATCGTGAACAAACCTATTGTAGTGCATTATATACAAATCTATTTTGTGCAGTTCAAGTGTGGATAAATGAAGGCACATCTGTGACGCAATAACCTGTTGTTTTGCCACTTTTTGAACTAAAAAAAGGACAGAACAGTCCTTGATCAAACAGTCCAGTCCTTGGTCAGACTGCAGCAAGATATCAAACACTGGCGCCATGTCTAGTGAGAAAAGTCTGAAGAAAGTCATCCAGACAGACTACTGTGACTCTATCGTGCAAAGTGCCCTGGCAGGGAAGGAAGTTGACTGTGGGGGGAGGAAGAGCTCTAAAACCGTATGCCTGTTTACAAGAATCGCCACAATTACCACAAAGCCCCTCCATCCCGGAGTCCCGCGAGGCAGTCGCATCTGTGAGGAGAGATCCGGCCAGGACAAGAGTGTTTTCCCAGAGATATCAGTGAACACACGTTCTCCCGCACAAGTTAACATACACAGATGCACACCAGGCCAGTGAGAATCGTTTTACATCTGAACATGTCAGCTGGTCCATCATTTTGAGTGCTTTGTTATGCAGAATTATTTAGATTTTTTTTATACACTGAATGAACAAAGAAATTATTTGCTTTAGTGATGCAATTATGAAAGCAACCATTTACTGTAAAAGATTGTTCAAAAATGTTTTTGAAAATGTAACAAAAAAATAAAAATTTTATATTTCAAGTATGTAGGCTATTAAACAAGAATAGCAGGTTATGTAAAATATATGCATAATATAACGCATACTGCAAATAGACATCATGACTAAAAACTTGAAGTGAAAATTTCCGCAGATTATTATTTGTTTTTAGTTCACGATTTCCTTTATAATCATTTAAGTGAGGATTCCCAACCATGCAGGCGTTTAAAGGTGAGTGAACGTATTACGGCCAGTCACAGGTGTTACATTGCTCAGCGCTACAAAAATGCTTTGTAAATACAATCTTTTTTTTTGGCGATTTCCAAAGCGCACACACACATACTCACTGTATGGAGCCTTTACCGAATCAGTTTGGTCCATATCGTATTATTACAGTTTTAACTGGAAGTAATTTTGACAGTAAGAAAATGGATTTGTGGCGTGGGAGGGTGAGAAAAGTCTTAACTACATGAGTTGGCAGCCCTGAAATTAATAACAAAAGCGCTATGGACATTAAACTACTTTCCTGAGATAAATTGAATTTCATGTAAAATGCAGTTTACAAGCTGGTCTGTTTACATTATTTTCAAGATGGGAACCTTGAATGGGCCATTACATGAGAGATAATACATTTGGGGTGTTGTATTTTGTCTTTTTGTATAAGCTCTGGGGCCTCATTTTATCTAAGAACTTTTCTGATTTAATCGTAAGAGCGATTCAGAGAAAACGAACGTACGCACGAAATCCATGCGT
>JAUMHG010000048.1:43687-67758 GCA_032359395.1 Enteromius anoplus
GCAAGTAAAAAGGAGCGCAAGAAATTCCTTGCCCGTGTGTTGAACTATCTGCAATACCAGGCATTACCACAAGGAAATGGTTGTACGCCAAGCTGGAATCTGACGTGGAGATAAGTTCTTTTCCAGGTCAAAGAGAGTTTTTATAAATCTGTACTTTGACGTGGATTTGATCGTACGAACACTCTAAGATCAAATCAGTGCGTAAGAATTTATTTATTTATCATTTTACAAATGAGGCCCCTGATGTTCAGTTGTGTATTTTCTTCGTGATATATAGTGGCAAAACGAAAGAGATGATCTGATGATCTGGCAACAATAGCAATCAAGGAGCGTCAAAAGTGCATTTATTGTTTGAATTTTGTAATGAATTAACATACTTTGATGGCGTAGACATTTTTTCATCAAAAGTAACCAAACGACTCATTGCGTCTTTCGACTCAATAGAACAAGTCACATAATAGCATTCAGGTAAATTAGGACACTTTTTGTCTTCTTGTATTCTTGTACTCTGTAAAGACCTGTCTAGTCTTTGCAAATTTATTTGCTTTTGTTATCTTTGGCCCAGTAGCTGATGTGGGTCAGAATCAGATCAGTCAGGTGGTCGGCTGGTAGAGAATTGCTCTACCTCCACATACACTCTCAGGAGGCCCAGGCTGGTTCTGGTGTCAGGGTGTTCCCTGCCGAGAGCCTGCGCCCATGTAAAAGAATCACTGGCCCGTCCCATTCCAGGCATTGCAGACGCTGGAAAGAATGCCGCGATGAAAGTTGTGATAGGTTCAGGCAGGATGAATGGCATTCTCAGGGACTGTGGAGGAGATTCTGGAATGGGCTGGAAGAGTCTGCAATAGCAATGAGGGTCGGGAGGGTTAACATATAAGGTATATCTAAACATTGACTGGACCCTGATAGTACGGACTGTCCTGTTTGCTTACACTGAGCATTAGGAATGGGCCCCCAATCGTCATTGCAATCTAGGAATGGGCATTAACACCTGCTAAACACGGGCATGGAAAGGCTCGCTGAGGGCATGCTGTTCTGATATTAGCCTCCTATGAAACTTTAGAGCAATGCATAAATCAACCGCAGCCATGCTGTATGTGAAACGTGCATTTGAGCCATAACATGCATGATATGCCACTGTGTCAGAGTGTGTGCATCATTCAGATTGGAATTATTTTTATAATAATAAATATTTTCCAGACAATGGAGGAACTGTTTGGTTACCAATTTCCTCCAAAAAAAAAAATCTTCTTATATGCTCAACAGCTAAAATAAATTATTACAAGTTTGGAACAAATGTGAGTAAATAATGACAGTTGAGATTTTTGGGTGAACTAAAACTTTAAGAGTGATGCATAAAGTCCACACTCCTGCAGCATGCTGAGACAGGCATGAGACAGACAATGCAACTGCCCTAAACATGCACCACATGCATCTGAGCCAAAACATACTGACACGCTGCCTTTGAAATGGAATGCATGCAAAGACAGTCTGCTCAGTCTTAGCTGTCTGTGTTGGTCAGCTCTAAACATATATCTCTGAGATGGACACCTGACCCGTCCAGCCATCACAGAATGATTAATGATGCCCTCCCCCCTCTACCAGTGGACACCCAACACCTGGCCCGGGGCAGTTACTGACACGAGACTCATGCTGTTTTACAAGCACGTGGGTCTGTTTACTGTACTTGTCCTGGATGTTTAATGTGTTGATCCAGAGAGGGTGGAGAATGCAAACCCACATGCGAAACTAAAAAGAGGCCAAGAATCTTGTGACAGTTTTTCCCTTTTGTAAAAAATCGTCTCTAGGAAAGAATATACCAAAAATGAGTTATGACAAATATAGAGAGTGTTTTAACGATTTCTGACCAAAAAAAAAACAACAAAAAAAACATTTAGTGTGATTCAGTGCGAGTTGGAATTTTCACACAGGCACATGTTTGGGACACTAGAACTGTGTTCCAAACCTCGTTAGCTGCCCTGCTGTCATAGAAAACTGCTTTTAACTGAAATTGAACCTCAGTGACTTATTGAGAACACTTTATAGAGCAGCATAAGGTGATTTCAGTAAATGCTTTTTTAAATATCTTTTAATGTTCACAATGCTGCAAAAACCCAATACTGTGAAATATTACTACAACATTTTTTTGTTTGTTTTTTTTTTATTTATTTTAAAATATAGATCATTTTCAGCAGCCATTACTCCAGACTTCAGGTCACATGATCCTTTAGAAATCATTGCAAAATGCTGGTTGGTGCTCCAAAATTTAAAAAATAATGTATAAAAATAAATAATAATAATATTTTTATGGAAACGTTTTCTTTCTTTTTCAGAATTTTTGAATGAAGTTCAAAGGAAGTGCATTTGTTTGAAATTAAAACCTTTCATAAAAATGTTTTGAACAAATACATCCTTGCTGAATAATTGAATGAGCTATCGAGATTAGATTAAATGAAATTTTGGGATCCTACACGTGAACAATTGCTGAAACCCTGGCGGCAAATGTCAGGCCGTCCCTGTGGAAAAGGCTGACCAGTGGTGCACCTCCAGCCCTCCACCTGCATGCTGCAATCCTAAACAGCTGTAGCCTGCCCTGACCCGTGACGACCCCAGTGCCATCTGTTGCAGCAGGCACAGATCCCTGCCAATGAGCAAAGCGCCATTAGTGCAGAAGGGCCCCTGTAGTAAAACAAAGCACGGGAGCCTCGCACCCTCACAATACAGACGCCGAAAGAGCGATACCACCTGAAAGATTAGCGTAAGTGCTCGGCGTGTGAATGCGCCGAGGCTCTCGGGGCCTGACTGCAATCTCCGCTAAGAGCCCCAGCTGAGCGGCCTGTAAACTGAAACGGAAAAAGCACCTGACCTGTTTGGGTAAACGGAGCCGGATGGTGGCTTGTCTTAGTGAATTCTCCATGGAGGGGTTGGGGGGACGGGTGTGTTTTCTCCATTTTAATGGTTCCCACCCGCCTTTCCAATCATTCAGGTGTTGTCCTACCCCCCTTGCCCGTAAAGAGGAGACACCTGATCCCTCTTGGGTTTCCACATTCAGCCCCCCTCCCGGGGATGGCTCAGCTCTGACCTCTGACCCCTACTTTGCAGGCTATTTATATGGGTGCGTACTTGACCTGACAGCTAAAGAAAAGGAGAGCGGGGGAGGTTAAGCTCTATCCAGATGAGAGGTCTGAAAAGAACTCTGTGTACTAAGTTAATAAGGGCATAAGGGATAGTTACAGGGCAGGACTAAACGCTTATATACGGTGACGTTACAGTGACTTTATTTTGAACTTTTTTTTTCTTAGCAAAGTAGTTGTGTCCCAAATGACGCACGTGGAAAGTGCAGAGTAGTGATGTTACTGCAATTACTTTATTTGGGACATTTTATATTCATGGCAAATTATTCCAAATGCATTACTGTTTCCTCAAAAATATTAAGCAGCACAGCCATTTTTAAGATTGCTAATAATAAGAAATGTTCCTTGAAAGAGAAACCAGCATATTAAAATGATTTCTGAAGGATCACGTGACACTGGAGTAAAAATGCTGAACATTCAGCTTTGATCACAGGAAAATAAGCTTTCATGCAGTGTGTAACGCAGTTCTAAGTGAATGAAAACATCCTGCAAAGTTTTAATTCTGAAAGTGCACCATGTATAAAGCTATTGTCTCTCAAAATGAATCCACTCTGAATCATTTTTTTGATTACATTTTCAAATAAAAAAATTAAATAAGTGATGCATTGCTAAGCATCATTGATTAGCAAGAGACCAAGCTTAAAACTGTTTTGAATTAGCCTGTAGCTTCCTTGATACCAGTACTCGTCTAGAATAAATCAAGCTGGGGATCTGAAAGGTGCGACATGTTTTCTCCAAGGCTGGCACTCTTTGATAATACTTTGAGCCAATAGAAGGTCCCAAGACTCCTTTAACACACACACAATGTAATAAACACATTCTGTGCAGTGTCTTACTGGGACACATGCATCAATTCTGAACGTGCTGTCAAGAGGCAAAACATTATTACGATGTGTTACTGAGGAATTTTACCTCTTTAATTTATGGAGAGAAGAGAGAGAGAGGAAACATCCTGAACGCTGAAAAATGCGGGCCAGACACGCATGTGCAGCTTAGCAATAACATCCTGGAGTGTGTATTTTTAGTAAGCAAGCTTTGGCCCTTGCTGCCTCGATGGGGTGCTGGCAGGGCCAGATCGTGGGTCTAAACAAGCCCCTTGGACAAACGTTTTAAGACCAGACCCCCACAGCACCCCTAGTGGACATGTAGACACCTGGACCACAAAACCATTCTTAAGTAAAGGAGGTATATTTGTAGCAATAGCCAAAAATACATTGTACCATAAATATATTCCTACCATTAATTTAATTAATTTAACATTTTTATTTCTTATATACATTGCTAAGAATTTTATTCGGACAACTTTAAAGCCATTTTTTATTTTTTGCGCCCTGAGATTCCAGATATAGTTGCATAATTAAAATAGTTATATATCAGCCAAATATTGACCTATCATAAAAAACTGGATAAACAAAGCTGGATAAACAAAGCAGAAGGCCTGTAGATATCGCGAAATAAGCCCCTTTGCTTCGCGTCGGGTCCTGATCACACTGCCGGGGCTTATTTCTGCGATAACTACCAGCTGCCTGTACATTATCCCTTACTTATTCATTTAGCTTTCAGATGATGCATAAATCTTTTTTTTTTTTTTTAACTGACACTCATGACCCAGGGTCACATAAAAGAAAGAAAAAAGAAATGCATCCGTTCCAATACTGTCAAAAAATATATTTTATTTAGCCTCCATATAATGAATTCGCTTTTTGGATTATCTTGGATGTGCGTGCTTTTTTGTGTGTGTGTGTTCTTGGACTACTAAATAAAATAATTGTTTAAGAAAACACAATACATATATATATTTCTATTTTGCATTAGAACTGTAGAACTACAATACTATTATATATATTATACATAAATAAATACTATTATTTATGACCATCAAACAATTTTACTGCCTTTGTGATTTCATACTCAGAATGACTTAAATTTATCTATTTAGTTTATTTATTTATCATTCATGCCTGGCTGAATTGTAATAATTTTTTTAAAGATATCGATAAGCATTAGATAAATTTGTGTTTTTACCAGTTAAAATGTCTAAAAACCCTTCAAATGTATGTTTATTTTGTGTTACGGCACTGGCAGATTTTCCACTTGCTTTAGGTATAAACAAGTGAAGGAATCTGCCAGTGCAGTAAAACAGAATAGACTTACTATCCTCAATATTTCTCTTTTTTGAAGGATTTTTATATATTTGAACTGAAACGAGTCATAAAGCATGAGACTCACCGCTCATGCTTTATACACTGAAGCTCCTGCTCTTCACCTTCCTCTGGAGGCCATAATCCAGCTCTGGAAAAACGGGAGAGCACTCAAGTTAGAAATACTAGTTCCATTCATTTAAAACCTTGACAAGAAACATAGTTACACAGACAAACAAACAGCTCCACCTCTGTAAACTCAGCGTACCATCCCATCCACAAGCTGCAAAGCGAGTGAAACTCACCAATAGGCTTTTTTTTTTCAAATCACTCAGCGGTGCTTTTCTTCAGACTCCAGTATGATTTCAGGTCAGCTCCTTTGAGAGCGCCATCCAATCCTCGGTATGAAAGGGCGTCTCCCTCCCCAAGCTGCCATCATTCGATGTGTGATGCAAGGACAAGAGGCTTTGCCAGGCGATAGGACACCTGTTCTCCAGAAAGATTACTTTGCTCAGAAACCAGACAAAATATTGATTTTCAGCTTTTCCTCCCCAGTTCGGATTAGAGGGTTATCCCCTCCTCGGCCTCATATGGACTGCCTAATTCCTCCCATCTTGTCATTTGGACCCCCTGCAGAGAGCGTTTCTAAAATCACGATGACATTTGCAGGGGAAAAAACGGCCCACACACGCTTCAAAAGATGTGTTGTACTTTTCCATCGGCCGTAACGTCAAACAGAGATGTTTTCCTGGAGCGATACGGTGTGTATAAACTGTGGGACTAAACTGGCTCCATTGTTTGGGTGTTGGGGGCGGACAGCTCTTCCAGTCACACATCGGTGAGATCGCCAAAGCCAGACTCGTGCTAACAGAGTGTCTGAAATTCTTCTGGGCCCTTATCTGCCCCAGTACCAGCATCAATAATACAGTGTTACTGTGTAAAGGACAGATAAGCCCACCCCGACCTGCATCTTTGCCATTTACACCCAGACACGCTGCTGCCTGATTTAGGAAGGGTCAACACTGACATCAAATGGTCTGTGGCTGTAATTGCAGCATCATACCTGTAGCATGATTCAATTTTCTAGTAGGGTCAACAGAGTAAAACAGACATGGCCAAATCATGACCTCCCCAGGCCCAGTTTGACCCCAGTGACCTTTGATTTAACCATGCAGTAAAACAAGGATAGAAACATGACAGTGAAGCATATCTTAATTGTTTATATCTAGGTGTTTTATAGAAATATAAATGGATTCGATTTTTTATTTATTTATTATGTAATATAGTTTAATATAATGCAGAATTTACTTTCGGTCTGTAACTCTCAATCAGGTTTGATTTTTAGCTCTTCGCGTAAGGCGTTTGGGCACCTCTGTGTACTGCATTTAAAATTATTGGAGCATGATTTAAAAGAAAATGCTACTTTAGTCAGTCTTCTTCAAAATTTGTTACTTGCCGTTTATTTGTAGTTGTTTAAAAATTATTTTAAAGTAATTTTAAGTTTTGAGTGAAAATTGTATTTAATTTAATTATTTTTCAGTTTAGTAAACTAAGTCTTTTCCAAACTTAAAATAAATGATATCTGAATTAATAAGATTAAATAAAAAAATAAAAAAATAAAAAATGAATAAATAACTGTTGCTAAGGGAACGTTCCCTCTCATTTTCATTTAGTTTTACTCAAAGTACTAAAATAGCTGAAAACTAATAATAAAACTTATGTAGACATCAAAAACAAATACATATGACAAAAAAAATAAAAAAATAAAATAAACTTAAATTAAACTAAAATAAAAATGGAAAATAAATAAATTTCCTGTTTTTTTTGCTGGTCTTAAAGTTTTCATTTGCCCTTCCTCAAAATCTTAAAAAATAATAAATTAGAATTAAAAAATACGCTGTAAAAAAATATATTCTTAAAGCAGTTTATTAATGTGGCATGTTGAAAAAAAATAATAATAATAAAAATAACAATAAAAAAATATATATTTTACCTTTTTCCCCCTGATACAAATGTCTGAACTTCCTGAAATCACTTAAGATGCAAAATGGACACATGAAGTCTTGTTTTCAGAGAAATTAAACAAGGCTTGTATTTAAAACAAGACCAAATATCTGTTAGTGAGGTATGGAAATGTTTTCCCTTAGCCCATTGCAGATATTTATTCTTTTTTAACCGGCCTACATTTTTTACGTTTACAGAAAACAAGACTGTAATGTCATCTTTCACCTCCATCTTCACATATTTGCACTGGAAAACAAGACCAAATTGCAGACAGAGAAGAGTGTGATCAGTAGGCACAGCAAAAATTGTTTCCATATAGTGTTTTTGAGCAGAGCTACTAAACCCAAACGTTGTCAAGTTTTGCTAATGAACTGTTCCTTTACCAAGTCTTAGTTTTAAATGTACTTTCATGAAACCTGAAGAAACTCTGTCATCTAAAAAAATAATATAGAATTTCTACACATCTTGTTCTTGCTTTAAAAGTGGTTCTCAGAGACCGGTAAGTGTATATACTGTAGGCAGGACAAGATGATACTAACCAATAACAGACTCTCAGTCTTCGTCAGTTTGAAGGGCTTTGTATGACTGATCAGTGGAAACTTTTAGTAATGCTCTAAGAGCTATTGTGTTGCTCCGTAATCTACCGAGGCTTCGGGTGACCCTCCCAACACAATGGGCCAAAGTTTATTGTAACGTTTTAGCAATGTGAATAAGTAGGAGTGCCCCAACTTTGAACACATTTAATGAGAAAAGGGTTTTCTGCTTACTGATCTGCTACATAACTCCCAAATGACATCACCATCTCCACCTCGCTTTTGGAAAGGTGTAATTATTGAAAGTGAGAGAAATGCAAATCAACACATGCGTATCTCCTCTATTGGATCTGCAGTCTGCCGAATATCCCATCTGTTCTCTGGGATGAGCTAAGCGTGTGCATCATGCTGCTGATGTTCAGTCAGCTCTAAATTTCTTTCAGTAAGATCGTGTTTGGCACAGATCCTTCTGACCTCAAGTGGTGCTAGTTTGTCTTTTATTTTTTTCCCAGGACCATGTAACTCGTTCAAATCATGCCCATGATTGATGTTGTGTGTGTGTGGTTGTGTGTATTTGTTCATATAGTAAAAACATTTTTTGGTAAAAAAAAATGTCAAAACACCGTCAAAATTCCAGATTTTAATTGTAATCTCAGACTGAGCCCACTGTGCATCTGGACAGATTAGCATCCAAATTCCCATGTTTCGTGATCTAGTTGAGGGAATTACATAAGATCAAATCTTTGTTACTGTATTCCATGCATTCCTACCTTTAATCCTTAAATGTTCACATTACAAATGTTTATTTTTGCTATGAAGAAGAGAATTCAAAATACTGCATGGCCAATCTACAGCGCTTGACCTGCCTGAGTTTATTTTTCCGTCTCATTTTCCTCTGTATGTGACAGAGCTATGGAAAAATGGATTGGTCTGTGAAGTGATTGTTACTGTGACAGTTGCATTAGTAAAATAAAGTGGCTTTCATTCAGATTCGGTAATGAAGTGTAACGCTGCACCTCATTCACACGATTAACTAGAGACAAAGAATGCACAAACCAGGACATGTTTTCTGGCAACAGTGTACTTTAATGTAACTGATTTGGATCGCTCTTTAATGTAATTTTTTTTTTTTTCTCGTTTTTTTCTTGTTTTGCCAAAACAATACAATGAGGCTGTAAAACAAAGCAAATAAAACAATATGGTTCTGTACAGCAATAGTAGCTCATTCACACATTCTAAGTCTGTTAACAAGTGGACATAAAAAATATAATAACGCAACACTGCTGACTAATACATGGAGGAGTGGGGAGCTGATTTTGATGGAAGGTCTCCTTTTCTCTGACCGCCTAAATGTTTTCAGGTAAATGCAAAAACCTCGTTATTTCTGTGTGGTTCGGAAATGACTATTTAGATAACACTGTTTTGTGTTGTTTATCAAAGCCTGTGCACCGAATAAAATATCCAGAAAGTTAAGCAAAGCAAGTTAATATATATTCTAGTGTGCATCATCACTCTTACACCATGTTTACACCGGACACGTCCAGCACCACCAATGTAGATAACTCCTACACTTTATAGCAACTTCAATCTGAAATTAAATAATTTCACTTGCAAATTTCATGAATTAACTTACTATTAAATAACATGATTATTCCGTCAGATTGCGAAATGGCTAATTTGTGCAATGCATTTATTTATGAACTGACTGCACAAAGTAGCGGTTAAGTCTACAACCCATGCAAGTCAGTTTTAAAATAGAATTTAATTTTCGATAGATTGCATTTCGATTGAATCGCAGCCTCGAGCTTCACATTGCTGGACGCTTCCAGTGTAAACACGTTTTGTTTTTGTTTTTTTTGCTTTTCGGATTAACTGAAGCAGTCACATTTATTTATTATTTTTCAGCTCTTGATCATTAAGTGCTTTGCATTCTTTTGGAGCAGTTTTGTAAGGCTAAACACAAGGGAATCATGGCAACCAAACACAGTGGAGCACGTCATATAGCATGTGCATCGAGTCAAAACAGACCCCCATGCCAAAAACAACAAGCCGTCGTTCGCACACGACCAGACAGTGATCAATTCTCAAACTAAGGCGTACAAATGTGAAATAAAATCTTTGGCAAAAAAAAAAAAAGAAGTATTTACATACATAAAAGCAAGACGCCCTAATCGGGGAAACATGGGACAGTTTTCAGGTCAGGACGGACATCCTGCTTAAACTAGTCGGGGGGACCTTTTTCTGCATATCACAGTTAAAACACTGCATTATTAATTTTTATGTAAATTTAATAAGCGTTCAGAACAGGTCTGTGAATCTAAGGGAATTTGTAGAGGATGCATAGATGGCGATATGGCTGGCAATACCCGACAGCGCCTCACGATGGCAGTATTAAACAATACTGTATTCTGCCTGAGAGCGAGCGGGTTTCACAGAGGGCTAAACACTGGGAGGGAAAGGACGCCAAAATAATAACCATAATACAAAAATAAAGACGCTTCCTCACTTTTCTTTACACAAAGCCTCTTGCAGTAAACATATCAGCCAACTCACTTTATCCGAAGGAACTTTAGGACGTAATTCTTACATATGCGCAAGCGAAGTCTATGTCGATCTAAAGCTAAAGGAAAACGTGATCTTTTGTGAGAAAATATCCAATAATGACAAGCTTTCCAAATACATACACTTTACACCATATATCGCTTCTCAAAAATCACACGATTTTGAAATATTAGCCAAGATAAAGATTATTTCTTTTGGAGGCTAATCTTTATGTAGACTATACAATATATCTATGGGTAAATGAGTTAACATGGAGCAAAAAAAAAAAGGTAGCAAAAACATAATACAATAAATATTCAGTAAAATCACTTTTTGATGTATTTTATATATATATACTTAGCTTACTTTTTGGGTAGAATGATAGTGGGGAGTGTGGTTGAAGGAAGGAATAGAGATACATTGACAGATCCATACAATGATAAACACTCAGGCCTGAAGAGAAGAGAGCACAGCAGCGACTCATGAACGCTTACAGATCCAGACCGGGAGCTAAACGTAGCTGGACACATGCGTAGAAGATAGTGTGTTCTGTTTAGCTACCCGCTTGGAAAGTGCAATAGAACAGCATATCAAATCAGATGGCCCATCCATGGAGTTTTGGTTCCTTGCCACTGTCGCCTTTGGCTTGCAGAAAGCTATTATCAATTTGTTTGCACTGACTATCGGATGACCTCTGAATTGAGCTGGGTAATAAACACTATCTTCTTTTCTAGAGCTGCCTTTGGATTCATGTTAAATACTGATGAACTTTCTGAAATTAAACTGTGAAGTGAAGTTTACTCAATTAATTTCCTTTGAAATTCCAGTATTTATCTTTGAAACAGACAGTCTGTATTGTATGAAGCAGTATAGAAATAAATGTGACTTGAATTTATCTGCACCCAGATAAAGTTTTTTTTTTTTTAACATTATCTGTTAATCCGACTTCAAAAGCCATTGTATTGCACTTTCCTGAGTTGAAGTCCGAAAATGTCAGCATCCCATTTTCTCTGGGAAGAGCATCTTTGAGAATGGGAATTTCTAACCCTTCTTTTGCCAGGTCTGTTACGTGGGACCTTTAACATCCCCGCAAGGTTTTGAGTTTATGCAGAGTGGACTCTTGGCTTATGCAAAGGTCTTGCACTTGTAGCGTGAGAAACAAGAGCCGCTTTCAGAAGGAAAAGAGGTGATGCTTCAGTTCATATGTACAGTTTTAACGAAGCAGTCGTGGTTTACCAAAATATACAAGGACGCTTGAGTAATGATTGGTTTGTCCTGACTGCTCTCTTATCTTTGGTACATCAGCCCCACATTTCTGCCTCCTCATCAACCTTTTTTTTTTTACTTTTTCTTTTCTTTTTTTCTTAAAAAAAGAGCAACGAAATCACCGACATCATTTCCACGTCCCCTCCGAGTGAGATGAAGATCACCTCCCCTCCGTACTTCACTCTTCTACGCCCACACTGCACTTCCTCTGTCCCTCTTCCTCACTGCAGTCCAAATAACCCTTCCTCACACATACACACACGGCCTCTCACCCAAACACTTGGAACGAAAAACAGAAACCTCAAAAGAACAACAAAACCAAAGTCCTCCAGCGCTGCAGGAAGAGTTCACCGCTTCTGAGAGCTGATCATCACTTTAGAGACAAAGTTGACGATGGCCGTGGCCGGCTGATCGGGATCCATTTCGGCGAACAGGTGACTGACGTTGTCTGTCGTGCTGCCTTGCTTTCTGGCCACAAAGCCAAAGAACCTGTGAAGAAGAAGAAAAATCTGAATGCACTGTGTGTATTAAGGACAGTTCACACAAATGCGTGAGGAGCTAGTGAAGACTTGAACCTTGTTTGAGTGATTCAGTAGAGCGATAAAAAACATGCCCAGGTCACATTCCACCCCAAAATTGAAAGAAATAGAAAATGATTTGGCTGAAAATATACATTGTTCTTCATATTGGGGCAAAATCTAACCTGAACAAGTTTTTAGCAAAACTGCCCTGTCATGCTAACAGTTGTCTTGTACATGTGAGCTCTGGAACTCATGCTGGCATCAGATATTAAACACCCTGCTCTGTCCTTACATGATCTGAACATATAAACCCAGCAACATTTTTCATTCTGTCATGATATTAAACCTGAGCTACTCTTCAACCACAACAACAGAAGTCAAGTTTATTTTCAATGCCTCTCAACATCATGTGCTTTCATCCTCAGCCCAGTCCAATAATCTGTTCCTCCTCTGGAACATATCTGAACACTGCATCAACAGCACAGTTCCAGCTCGATCTCTTTCAAAAGCGGCCCAAAACGAGCCGTGAGGGCTGTCACATGCCTCATTGCCCTGGGAGTGTAAAGTGTCTGGTGCGTGAAAACTCAAGTGCTTAGCAAAGAGATCTGATCAGATCGGCTGTGAGAGGATCATATCATACTTTTCATTTTGGCCCAGAAAACGGTCTCTCTTTTTTTCTCTCTTTAAAGAGATTGTTCACCACAAATGGAAATTCTCTCATCATCAGTACAACTTGGTTGAGTTTGTCATCGTTCTCATAAATTCTGAAGCATCTGCGAAGCATTTATCTTCATGTATGTAGTGCGTGGCATTAGTGGGTAAACCGTGACACACGTGTGTGAGGGGTAGCAGGTTAGCGTCATGTTCTGTGCCGTTAGCTGAGATCACAATCCCGCTCATTCATCACGATAGCCCTGAGCACAGAGCACATGATGCACTGGGGAGTGGGAGCAGCTTTTGGGACTGATGCATATCTAAACTGCTTTCAGATAACGGCGTCTGCTAAGCTACGAAAGATCAAGTTCACGGTTATCAAAACTTACTTTGCAGTGCCACCCTCTGGTTTGCTCCACCTGGAAACACATTGAAACACATTGTAGGTGTTTAACTTTGAGCAACCACAGCATCAACTGAATAGTAATACATTTTATGTATGTATTGGTATTTAAGGAACACACAAATGCTTTGCAACAACACAGCATTAGTAATCACATTATGATTAATACTAGCTCATGATTAATCACAACCAAAATAAAACAATTTGTTTACGTATGTTTATTTATCATATACTGTATATTTATTATGCATATATAAATGCACATACATGCATGTGTATATATTTCAGAAACATTTTATGTATGTGTGAATATATATATATTTAAATAAAAACATATGGATATTTTCAAAATATATACTCTGTGTGTATACATATTAAATGTATATGGAACACACATTATGCAAACAATACCTTTACTTTGGATGCAATTAATTGTGATCATTTGACAGCACTTATATACATTTTTTCTGTTGCATTAAATATTCTATATTTACACACACACTTTTTTTCACAAATTTGAGAATTTATGATATTCAGCCATTTATGTATGTGTGTTTGTCTATAATCACTACATTACATTGCATGTATATATTATGTATTTGACAAATAAAGAACCTTGAAACTTAAGGTTAAAGCTTTAAAAAAGCCTTGAATTGTAATATTACTCAACATGAACTGCGATACTGCCTGACAAGCATAAACATAATTCTGCCCCTGTCACCAGATCCACTGATCAATATATAAATGTTGTGACATTGACCGCTGTGGCTAAAGTTAACGCTAATGTTTCAGGGTTTGCTTACTTCCTCTCCTGTGGATCAATGTCGCAGAACGTGACTGTGCTGATGGGATAATGACGTCTGAAGAAAAGCCTGTTGAAGAAACGACAGGTATGTGTATGTTTTAAAGCGTGTTCAGATGTAGCTTTAGAATATTACGATTCAAAGAAAGAAACTGACTTTCTCTGGTTGTCAGTGAGCGTGATGCCTTGTGCCGACACCTTGAAGTGAACGATGGTGGCTGAAGGTGTGGAACTGGCTGCCATGGTTTCTGAGATGGCCTTCGCGATGGCCTGAGGCCCAGTCAGAGATTCCATATCCACAGAGTTTATGTACAGGACATTGCATGCTGGGAAAGACAAGAAAACATGCATAGATCAATAATCATACCGGCATCTGCAGAGAATTAAATTACAGCTGCATTATATAATGCATATGTGCTTTAATAAACTCTATCATATCATACACACGCATATCATTAGTATATTCTGCATATGCATAATCCAGTGGTTCTCAAAATGTGGGTAGATATCAGCCTAAAATATTCTATTCTACTTTTTTTTGCTTGGTTAAACTATCCTTTAACACTGCTTCTGAAAATTAGTAATAATGTTGTATTTATTTATTCATATTTAATTTACAAAATACATATTTGAAATATTCTATGTATTTTTGCATGCATTTGACCCCTTTTTTAAATAACTCTGCAATTTAAAAGTAGTGTGCACTTTACTAAAATATAGTAAGTGATTAGCATTAATGATTATGAGGGCTCAATTGTTCTTGTTTTAAAGGTGGCATTAAAAGAAATTGAGAACCACTGGCATCATCTATCAGTAGATCCATGCATAGTAAACTAACATCAGTCATTAAAAAACATGCCATATTCATTTCGAAAGGTGTTCTTGAAAACACAGCAGCCGAACAGTTTTTAGCAGACAGGTGAAGGTGCTTCTGGAGGTCTGGACCATCACATGCACAGATAGTAGTAAAAGAGGAGTGCAGTTCTCTCTTTAGACACGGCAGTCAAAGTCAGGTTAAACACAATGACAAATAAAATACGCAAAGTATCACTTGGTTTACCATTGGAGTCAGCTGGACTCTTCTGACCTATATCATTTCCACAGGAGTTACACCAGGGTGAGGAAGAACATTGGTTCAGAGTTTAAATCAGATCATAAACAAGTAATAGGAGCTAGTGTGACTGCATTAACAATTAGACTAATGGAACAAAACCCTCTTTGAATGTATCTGGAGAGCATAGAGATCTACAATGAATAAATATTGCTGATAGACTCGCATCTTTTACTGAAGCTAAAATTAAAAACATGATTCTACCTTATTTAGGGGATTTTGCTAAATGAAAAAGTCAAAATACTGCATTTAAACAAATGTCCCAGATTAAGAGCATTATATATTTTCCATATATATCTACTTTCTAATTTCAGTGAAAGCAAGAAAATGTTAACTTTTAATTTTTTTTTTTTTACAAACAAGTTGAAATAAACTGTATTTCTGTTAATACATTTATCTTTCAACATTGTTAATATTAGCTCTATTGTCAAAATGTATGGCATAATATAAGGCAAAATATAACTGACTGGTCCCCTTTTTTTTCCTCAAATATTTAAATACAGTCCAGCATTTCCAATTGTGCAGCTCACATTTTTGTTTATTCTCCAGCCTCTGTAAATGTGATTATTGCTTTTTTTTATTATTATTCATATTAAGCCACAAATCAGCAGATCTTAATATAAAGCTGGAACATTGCATTTTATGAGCAATAAAAAGATACAAATAAATGATTGTGATATACCGGTAATCACTGATGTAAATATTCTCACCTGCACCCTGTTTGAGCATCTCTGCCGCCGGGTTTGTGGGTGTTGCGATCTCAGGCGACTCCTCCAGAGGATCTGTCAAAAATCACAACGGGTCAAAGTTTAGACTTTACACATCCTGTCCATTTGACCTGCCGTACTGTAGTGCTGCGAGAATTCTTGCTATGCTAGGAATCAAAGCTCCTGGCTAGCACGCTGTCACACAGTGTTTGGAAAGGCAGAGATTCACATATAAAGGTGTGTGGTTTCATGCCCTCTGACACCTGGATGGCATGTAGCAGTTGGCTGTGGACGGAGGCCAGCTGAACGTGCAGACCTCGGAAAACGCTGACAATTATTCACACCGGGCAAACAGGACATACATCATCTCGACAGAGAGTAAGGTCATGATGAGTGGGCATGTACAGTATGTACACAAATATGTGACGTATGCATCTGGCTTTACTTTTGTATTTCTATATACCGCATTTTGCTTTAATAACAGTACCACTCAAAGTTCAGGTGCTTGGGTTTCCATCCTTGTAGTTTTATGCAAATTTGCTTAAAAAAATTTGTATGACGATATAAAGATGCATTGGGGGAAAAAAGTCTGTTTGTATTTTGCTTCCCACAAGTAATAGCTTTATCATGCAACTGTTTTTGCGATATTCTGATTTATCACATAAAGAGCATTTGCAGCTTGAATTGAATTGAACATACTCGTAGATCATTCCAGAAGTATATGCCAACTTATTCTACTAACCCTAAACCTACCCTCAGAGTATACACTGAGATCTATTAGACATGTAGCTGCAAATGAATGAGAATTAGTTGACATGTTCTGTAGTTACAAAGTTAATTTTAGTTTGAATGTCCAAAGTGGACTAAGTGGAAAGGGTTTTCAATGTAGTCTTAGACTTTTGGACCCCACTGTATGTATGGAGAAAGTGATATGATGCCTCACCTCTGGTTGGTATGACTAGCTTGCAGGGTAGAGCCAGTGGAGTGATGGAGTGCTGGTAGACCAGTGCAGACAGGCAGCCTGAATAGAGAAGATGAAAACAAAATTGGGGTCAGATTTACAAGCGGAAATCAGAGGAGGGCATACTCTACATTACAACCCGCTGAAGCGGTCAAAAGTTGATGCCCGGCAATGACAATCCATAAATGTTGTTGACCAGTTGTTTAAGTGAAAGTTGGAAAGGGACATTCATACCGGCACTTGCTTCAACCTCCAGTCTTAATTTATTAAACCCCCACTCCAAATATTTGACTATATTAGGAAAATTAAACTCTGGAGAGACTTTGTTTGGGCAGAACGCTTCCTACTGCTCATGAGAAACAGCGGAACTGCGGAAGCAAGTCCAGGTTAATGGTGGAAAGGAGTCCTTGTTGCCAACTTTAAAAGTTATTATCAGCTTTTAAACTCTGCTCCTTCAGCAATCAGATTTTATCAACACTAACAGGAAATGAAGACCGTTTACTTTAAGGCTCCTTTAAGGGAATCCTTCACTCCTAAACAGCTGCTCACCTTTATGTTGTTCCAAGCCTGACTTTCTTCTTTAACTTGGAGGGCAAAAAATAAATTGTCCAATTTATTTATATATTTCTCATATTTGTGACCACAAAACTAGTCTTATGCTGCACAGGTATTTTTGTAGCAATAGCCCAAAATACATTGTATGGGTCAAAATGATAGATTTTTTCTTTCATGTCAAATCATTAGGATATTAAGCAAAGATCATGTTTAACATGTTTAGTACATTTTGTATCGTACATCAATTTTGATTAGTAATTTGCATTGGTAGGAAAATTAAAGGCAATTTATTTATTTATTTTTTATGCACCCTTAGATTCTAGATTTTCAAATAGTAGTATCTCGGCATTGTCATATCTGATGATGCATAAATCGCAATTTGGGAAAAAATGACACTTATGACCAGTTTTTTGGTCCAGGGTCACATTTGGAACTAAAGAATGGCGGATGCAGTCAAGCTCCAATAAAATAAATAAAAAACTTATCACAAAGTAGTAACCGTATAAAAATGCATGTGTGCCTCCTTAACCTATATGATATTCATATAAAAAATCAAATATGGCAAGTTAAAAGCCATTGTGTCAGGTTTGATGTCAGTGATTTTTAGTCACAATGACAAAAACCCAACCCAACACGACAAACGATAACCACAATTTTGATCACATAAAGCTATCGTATGATAACTTCTTTGGTCTTTTGATGGCCATGGTCATTTTGCACTGCATGAAAAGTACTGTAGCTTACAGATTCCACAGAAGTTCAACCTTTTACAGGAAAAAACTGTATACAGGTTTGGAATGACATGTAAATTGATAACAGTTTTTGGTGAACGCAGTGGGCGTCCTGGCAGGGGTTCAGCTGGAGTGTACATTTATTAACTCGAGTATTATTCCCGACAACACCGGAATCCTGCCAAATTTCACCCACACCTGCTTTCAATCCCACAACTCAGAGCTGTCCTTTGTCTGTTCTGCTTTTCATAATAAACACACGCTTATGCAACGGTTACCGTAAAGGGCTGTTTGAGCTCTTATGCAAGCTGCCCAGCCCTGAATTTTTAGGCCTCCTCATTTGATGTGGAATGGGGCATATTGGAGAAGACAGCACCGTCCACTGAACAGACCAGGCCTCCGTGTAATGTGGTCAGCAGACAGTAAATTAGAGAGGGGCTGTTTTTAAGCTGTACTTAATAACGTCAGCTGCTTCCATGCTGTCGTTTGGGCTACATATGTTCTACAGCTTTCTGGAAGCTACACGGACAGCTTGATTTAAAAGGGAAGGATTCACATGCTAACTTGTATTGAAGAGCAAAAACCACACAAGCATTTGTTCTACAAGCTTGACAGATTGAGCTTTCACATTAGTGAACATTCAACAAATCATTCTCGCGTCAGTGTTCACAAGCTATAAGGGGCAATGAGGCTACATTGGCACAAATCCTGGGGAGAAAGGTGAACAATTCATGCAATGATTCCATCTAATTAAAAATGACTATTTTAATGCAATATGCTAATACTGTACCAAACACAGGATTTGAAATTAAAATGAAACACATTTAAACAGTTTGATTTACCAAAGTATGGCTCATCAGGACAGCCCTTCAGTCTCACGCCTTTCGGACTCGTCTCAATCAGAAAATGTCTCACCAACTCGTTAGTGACGTCTCCAGCTAAAATAATAATGGAATAAGAATTCAAAATTAATCTGTACATATACTGAAGTTTAGTAATAACCATATTTATTGAAATATTTGAATACAATTGACTGAACTGGTGTTTTCAAAATCTTATAAACGTATTTCATTTCCATTAAATAATTTTTTTTTAAATATATATTTTAAATAAATCTACAAAAATAAATAACATTTTAAACTGTTGTAACATGATATTTGACTGTGGCAACAAAAAAAAAGTAAAAAGAATAAGTAGTGTTTTTAAAACTTTTGAAAGGTAGTGCAGGGAAACTACTGAGTGTGTGTTGTTAGGTGTGTGTGTGTTTGTCTGCTGCAGACACAACAGGATTATGATCCAGGTGGGGTCAGATCCCCTGTCTGGAATACATCTGGCAAATGATTATCTGCATTAGCTGCATGCCTAGAGGAGGCACATGAAATACCTTTCTTTGTAGGTTGCAGGGTCGGAGGTGGAGAGGCAACTTTCATGGCCAAGCCGTAGGCCCCTCTGAATGAATGACTGTCCCGAATGACAAAGGCTCCAGGCTCTTGATCCTTCAACATGTTGATCGCTAAAGCAAGGAGGAGAATTTATTTGTAACATAATGCCAGCTTTAGTCTTATAAAATTAAAATAAGAGAAACTAAAATGCACTAATACTAATAATAAAAAATATAAAGACTCTTTCTATAGCACATTTTACTTCAACAAAGCCTGCTCAAAATATGCAAATTGTACAAAACAAATGCACTTTCGATCATTAATATAAATATAATTTATGTAGAAATATATGGCAAAAAAAATGTTAGGGTCTCTTAACTAGTTCCTATTAGCATGCATATTATTATATATTATACTATAATATAAAGCCATTTATTAGTAGTAATCGATGCCTTATTCTACATGAACTTATTCTACATCCCTAATGCTACCCAATACCTTAATGTGATTACTACATTACTAACTATCAATAAGGAAAAATTAAATAAATATATCCGTCGTATTTACATAAATATATAGATAATAACTTCTCATAAATGTTTGGTATTATTCACCAGGTTTTTTACATTATTATTTTATTATTACTTTATTTAAGTTACTTTGGATATGAGTCTGCTAAACAAATGCAAATGTATTTTTTTTTTTTTTTTTTTAAGTTGGAGATGTGAAGGTGAAGGCTATAATATGTTAACAAATTACTGTAATGTACCCTGCCGTTTTACACACGGAGATATAGAGAGCGAGTGGAGGAAAAAGCCTTGCTAAAGAGGTTTATTCGTTATCGTTAATGAAACAACAGATGCAGATGTTCGCTGGATTTAACTGAGCGCACATGTCGAGTGACGTGTGATGTCACTGCATGTGCTTGCGTTTAGACAAGACTCCAGCGCAGATGATCTAATCCAATAAGAGCACAGAGGAGAACCAGATGTGGAGACCAACAGCGACTGACCTCATATAAGGTGGCGTGAGAAATATTTTACTGTTTATGGGAGTTATGAGCCTCATTTGGGGGTCTAAATATAGATAAATTAACCCTGGAACACACATATGCTGAGTCCTTACCTTGGTCTCTGGAGATATCTGGTTTATACCAGAATTTGGATGTGTCCTGGACAAACTTCACGTTCAGTCTGGTCTCCGGACTTCCATCTGGGAAAGGAAATATGCACTTTATTTCGCAGTCCATCATCTGTAAACTGATACTGGTTTAATATGCCTAAGCTAATGAATCCAGTACTCTTTCAAAACTAGACTGACAAACACACACATCTGTCTAAAATTACCCTCAAGGTCATCGGTATCTTATTAAATTATCGACAGCAACACCTAAAATAAGCACATGTTTCTTAAAGCCCAAGAACACAGATCCTGTGACGGCACTGCTGTGATAAATTCTTACTACTCTAGGAAAACACTTAGTATACAATAAAAATATTAAGGACACACGTTTTTATGAAAATGTTATTTTTTACACATATTCTACTTAATGTATGTGTTCTTTGTATTCACTGTTTAATGCACTTGTATTAATATTAATTTTCTACTATACATACATTTTTACTTTTTGTAAATTTAAGTCTTTATGGGCACTAATACTGCCTTAATTTCATAAATAATAATAATTTAAAAAGAAAAACAGTAAAGATAAATGTATTATTAGGAAATATTATTACAATATTGAATTTTTAGCATCATTACTCTATAGAGTCTTACCACACATGTTGAGCTTGGAGAAGTCAGGGAGCGTGTGGAAGAAATGAACACTTGGAGTGCTGCCACCACTGGACACCGGTGAAGACATCTTCCCGTTGAGTGTTCCGTAGGACAGCCCACCATTGGAGCGGTCGCTGCTGGACATGCGTCTCTTTTCGGGAAGCTGAGGTTGAGGAGCAGGACTGCCCTGTCTGAATCCCACTCCATCTATGTATCCCGCTGGAGACACTGGGAAAGAAGGTGTAGATGGTGGCTGGTATCCAGAGGAACTGCTTTGGCGCGAAAGGGCCCCGTGCCGCTCTTCAGGAGTAGTGTAGCCACTGTACATCGGGTGCCTGTCTAGACTGGGGCTACCCTGCGTTAGGGATGAATGGTGTCCCAGAAGAGGGCTGCCCTGGCTGGGATGTGTAAGTGAGGATTGCCTGCTCAGGACGGGGCTACCGTGGCTGGGTTGGGTAGCAGATGGCTGTCTGCTCAATACGGGGCTGCTTTGGTTAGGCAGAATGATTGGTTGATTCAGGGATGCCTGTCGGTTGAGGACCGGGCTGCTCTGAATTGCTTGTCCAATAGGTTGTCTGCTGAGAATGGGACTGCTCTGAGTCCCGTGGGTGACGGGATACTGTCTGGACAGCATCGGACTGCTCTGCGTTCCCTGGGACACCATTGCGTGTCTTCCTTGCAGGGGACTACCGGCCATTCCAGGGGGGTGACCATTGGCCGTGGTCGGCTGTCGGCCCATAACGGGGCCGTCCTGATTAGGTAGTCTGTGATGGAGGCCTAGAGCGGACGTCACATCGGGCAGGATGGCTTGGTATCTTGTGCCAGGGCTTCCGGCGAGTGGCTGGATGGTCGTGGCATTATTTTGCATGGCCTCTGGTAGAGAGGGGCTAATATCAGGTATGATGTAGCCACCCAACATGCTGCTAGAGGTGGGGTAAGAAGGTGTGGGTGTTTGGTATGAGCTTTCGGAGGGCTGGGAGTGAAGGATGGAATCGACAGCAGCCTGGGACAGAGAATTCAACCCCACCCCGCTATCTGTCAATGTGCTTTCACTAAAAGAGCGCAAAACAAAAGAACAAGAAGTTTTATGAAAGATAAGCCAATAAGGACTGACATCAAAATGCATAAAGAGCTAAATTGCATTCTGTATTCTGATGCATTTATTGATCTCACACATACAAATGCTATTTTTATTTTCTCAAATTAAGAGAGGTTGCATTAATAATGTAGGTAATTATATGTAACTGAATGTGGAATTTGCATGTGTGTGTGTGTGTATATATATATATATATATATATATTTGTAATAAAATTATTAGTTGATTATTATTAATTCGTATTTTTGTTTATGTGACAGTCAATTATTGTCACATGGATTTCTAAAAATGTCTGAGAAATCTGGATATTCCAGCATGAAACCAGTGTGTAAAACTAAATTGCTTTCATAAAATAAAATAATAAAATATGTTTATTATGTACTTAAATGATATCTGCAGAGTATCGGAGATTTTAAAGTTTGTAATAATTGCAGGTGACACAAATATACTGTGTTCAGGTGGGGAATTGCCACAGGTTTTGGAAATGATCACACAGGAATTAACGATATTAAAGAAGTGGTTTGATATAAATAAATTATCATTGAATCTAGATAAAACCAAATTTATGTTGTTTGGAAACCAAAAGAAAAACATCAAAGTAGAAATATGTGTTGACAATGTATATTTAGAAAGAGTAAATGAAATAAAATTTCTTGGGGTGATCATTGACCACAAGCTCTGTTGGAAGCCACACATTACTTATGTTCGGGGGAAATTGGCACGGGGCATTGCCGTCCTGGGGAAAGCAAAGCATATGTTGGATCAGAAAGCACTGCACATTTTATACTGTGCTTTACTACTGCCATATATGAGCTACTGTGTAGAGGTCTGGGGAAACACATACAAAAGTAACACACAAACAATAACTATAATTCAGAAAAGGGCCATTAGATTAATAAATAATGTAGGGTACAGGGACCATACAAATGCACTCTTTGTCAAAATGCAAGCTATTAAATTCCAAGACTTGGTGAAGCTTAAAACAGCGCAAATAATGTATAAAGTCAGAAATAAATTGCTTCCCAAAGAAATCTGTAAATTGTTCATAGAAAGAGAAGGTGGGTATAACTTAAGAGGGAAATGGAATTTAAAAATACAAAGTGCTAGAACAACTTTAAGAACTATGTCAATCTCAATTGCAGGAGTTAAATTATGGAACGGTCTAACAGAAGAAATAAAAGACAGTCAAAACATAAAACAGTTTAAAGTAAAATATAAAAACCTAATTTTAAATAAGTATAAGAATGAAGAAAACGGGGTTAACCCAGGACGGTAATGTTGCTGGTAATGGTGTTGCGGTTCTTTTTTGTTTTTTGTTTTGTTTTGTTGTTTTTCCATAACTTGTGTATCTGCAAATATACACATTCTGTATTTTTCATATGAAAGAAACTATACTGTGGTGGGGCTTGCTAATTTCTTGTTTTTGATTTATGTATGTTATGTTTTGTTTTACTTCATATGTTTCACATGTTGTTTGTTTAATTTAAGACAAAAAAAAATTAAATGAATGAGAGGTAAAACTTGAGGGGGTAGGGACAAATAAGTAAATACTTCAGCCTACTCCTTTTCAAACAAATAATGGAATGATATTTTGTAATGATTGTGAAGGCACATGTTTGAAATGTTTGAAATAAAAATGAACTGAACTGAACTGAAATTACTGGGAGATATGTTTGTTGTCTTCTGTGAGTAGACAAGAGTAAATGAAACTAGAAAAAAATATTTGCTCAATAATACAAAAGTTTATTTTTT
>JAUMHG010000048.1:67858-86649 GCA_032359395.1 Enteromius anoplus
AAACGTTGCATCACTAATATATATATATATATATATATATATATATATATATATAGTTGGACCTCTAATTATACTGTATTATCAATTTTTATTGTGTAGTTACTTTTCACCCACCCAGCAAATAACATATCGAATGATATTTAGGGTTCTTTATACATGCATATAATGCCCCGGTCGAACATGATTATTGACGTATATGATTATACGTGTGGTATAAATTGTTCTTGAATTTTTTCGTACATTAAGAATAAAGTTTATTACGAAAATTTTTCATGAATCATGATTTATTTGTGAAATTGTCTGTTTTACATTTTACGCAAAGATTTGTGTGTACGCATGTTTAGTGAATGAGATCTATACATAATATTTGGCTTTTTTTTTATCATTCATTTATTTATTATTTATTTTTATAACCCATATTATTATGGGTTAGCAGAAATACCTAAATATTGAGAAAATTACCTTTAAAGTTGTTCACATTAAGTCCATAGCAATGCATATTGCTAATCAAAAATGTAGTTTTGGTATATTTACAGCACAATATTTACAAAATATCTTGATTGTCATGTAATATCCTAATGATTATTTTGGAAAAGGGTATATTGAAACATTAGACTGTGTCCTATGGTGTGGCAGCAAAAAATAAATAAATAAATAAAGAAATAAAACTACACAATTAACATAAGAAAAAAGAATCTCCATTCTTTTAGTTACAAACAGCGTAAGATGGGTTTATCTGCAGTGTTTTTATATTTTTGACATTTTTCTGTCACAGCGTGTAGTGTGTCAACTACCCATAAAAGAAAAATAGATCATTTTGGCCCATACGATGTATTGTTGGCTACTGCTACACTCTTTTAAGAAATAAAATCTGTCACTGGGGTGAAACCTTTTCAACAGGATTCATTTTGTACTTTAAAGACACATATAAGTTCTTCAAACTGTACATATATAAAGCTACTAAGTACAAAAGTGTGCCCCAGTGCATTTATCTCTGACAGTTATATTCTGAATCTGCTTTTTGGCTCCAGACTCACAAATGCTGTAAATTTTGGTCAGTTTTATCCACGTTTCATCTGCTTATGCCCCAGGGGCAATGATGCCAGATTTCTGAAAGAAACAGACATTATCGGCTGGAGAAACGGCCACTGACTAAAGCTCTCCACTCTAAGGTTTTCTGAAGCGCATACGGGTGTGTCGTACCAAAAGCGGGTTACGGACAGGGCACGAGCCACATCTGGAATCACGCTGTTGTGTTTGGATAATCCCGCGTGAGAGTTTCTCGCACAAGCCAAGACGGTGACTGTAAAAGGGGCTCAGGAGCATGTCAGCGGTCATTGAGTCAAACAACACTTGATTATGAGGATGATTTAGATTTGTGGGAAGGCGCTGGGAGCCGGTTTCTCTCCCTAGGGTGTTCTGAGGGTGGTCTCGGCCACACAACAGATAAGCAGCTCTGTTTGTTTGGCCCGCACTTCTCCGAATCGTAATGCAAGCGGCCTCTAGAAGTTCCCGGAACCTCCCGGAGCCTGCGCTCACAAAGCAAGAAAAGCTGCTCTGTTTTGACTCCCCCTCTTCTCCAACCCAACACTCTTTCACTGCCTTCTTCAATCTCTCCTGCTGTACGATGTGCGCTGGCATGAGCTCAAGGTACTGCCCCCGGAGAAGTCAGATTAATGACAGCTAGTCACGGAAAGGCTTACAGCACCCGTGTAATGCTGGAGAGTTTGAGGGAAAGACTGAAGAGAACGGATTCAACACAGAATCAAAGTAACGCGACAAGAATGAATGTGCATGAAGGACAACTAGGACTGTGACGCTTCAAAATGATTAACAAAAAAAATACAGTTCAAGTATTATTAAAATGATGGAAAGGACTCTTCTTCCAAGCATTCTGAAGCAATACTCTAAATGTTGGACTGTTTCTTCAACACGATCTCAGTTGCGTTTGCAAATTGGTGGCTAATTTGCATGGATTCCTAAAATCTAAACGTGAACATTCTTGCCGTTCCTTTCAATGTAATGCATGTGAATAACAACTCGACAAAAAATATATATATATTTTTGGCAAATATAGGTGGCTAAAATACTATTAAGGCGGTATAAAACAACCTTCCTTCAAGTCGTCTGAAGCAATACAGTAGATATTGGTTTACTCCTTCAACACGATCTCATGGCAATTTCTAACAATTTCACATTGTGGCAAATTGGTGACTAATTTGTATGAATGACGGTCAAACTCTAAAACATACATGAATGAATGAATGAATAAGGTTCAATAGCGGTTCCTGAGCGATACCTTTTTGGATACCAATTTCATAAAGATTACATTATCTCTCTGCCTGTATTTTCTCTTTCACGATTGCAGTTCTGACTCAGCAACATTATATTATATGTCTAAAACAGATATTAGACATGCAGTCGGACGTTATTACAAACACTCAATGGAGGTTGCAAGTGAGCTTTGAGTAAATGCAAAATATAAATCTTATTTATTGTCTTAACTAGCATATTGTGCATAAATGGTCACGTAACATACGCTTTCAGTCGTGTAGTAGACGATCATCGAAGATCGTTGGTAAAATAGTAGTGGGAATGCTAGTATGGACGACGATCATTTTCATTAAAAAAAAATGCACCAGTAACGTAGCCTTTCGAGGGTGTTTTGATGCTTTCACACTACTGCCTCACATTATATAGAAATTTAAGCTAAAAACATGAAAACTAAAATGTTACCGCATTTGTACCGTGAATAGTTTAGCGTAAAAATTTTGCTTAGTTTTTTTTTTTACAGTGAAAGTATTTAAAATCATGAGAAATACAAATTCAGTCAAGTATTTTTAAGTTTTGATTGGCAGCGTAGAACATTTTGAGGTTAATATTTGCACGGATGAATCGCTCGCAATAAGTTCTATGAGATGCATTTAGAAAACAGATGAGGGTGATTTTCCACTGCATGTCGACTTAAGAGAGGACGAGAAATGAAGAAGGGATGAGAGGACAGGAGAAGCTGTGGCGTGGCATAATGAAAGACTGAAGAGAAACCAAAGGGAGTTTTTGGAGAAGCGAACTCGCTCACCCAACTCAAGAGTCTACGGCCTAATGTTCACACAGTGTGGAAACAACAGCCCTTCTCACCATTTCAGAAACATGTTTTCCCATCCCCAGGAATTCTTCTCTGGCATATTTCACTCCTCCGAGGCAGGTCTATTTCTGTGAGTCTATTCACCCACCTCTGAGGACAGGCTTCAGTAACCGCAAGCTCTCAGCAGTAAAACAGGGTGGAGATCTCAAAATGTACAATGCCATTCCAACACGTCCCTTTCTTAGCTCGGTATACGAGCTCAAGAGTGAAGGGAAACCAAGGGGCGATGTGGGTTCGTGATACAGTGTGTGTCTGGGCTGACGTCTGTATTAAAACAAACACAAAAAGCATAAAGGGAAACATTCCAGCGTTATTGCAAAAGCATGAAGAAGCCTCCATTGAGAGGGGAAGACAGTGGCTCCAGTGTCTGACCGCAGAGCTCCTCTCTGGGCACAAAGGGCCTTTGGTGCCCCCCTCCATCCGTGGGGGTCTGCCCTGAATGGGCATCTGTGTGTCGGGAAGAGCATGGGGATCTGGGCGAAATGAGGGAAAATCCCCTAAACCATCTGCACCAATCGCTATGGCTTTCCAGCGAACTTTGACCTGCGTACCCAGCGCTCCCGCTGCTTTTCACTCGCAACTGTGGGAAAATATACCTACAAACTATTTATAACAGCCTCTGTTCGATCAGGCTGGGTGATCTAGCAGCTTAAAACAATGCTTCACTGAACAGTGCTGAAACTCAGTCGATTATATAGCACATTTTTGCTGTCCTATTTCAAATTATTATTGTTAAACAATATATATATATATATATTATATATATATATAATTTAGATTTTTATTTATTTATTTATTTTTTAAAAATGAAGGGATTACATTTCACAATATTTAAAAATAATTAAATAATAAATAATAATATATATATGCATCTACTTACATTTATAAAAAGTGCTGTCAGATGATTTGCATCCATTTTTTTGTTTAACATTATAATGTACATGTTTGTGTATATTTGTTACGTATATACACACACACTCACACACACACACACACATACAGTACATGCACTCACATCCGGTTGAAAGTTGAGAATTTTAAATAAAAAAAATTGCAGTTTATACCTGAGTGTGTGTGTATACAGTACATATATATGCAATTGTACTTACTCATGCTTATGCAAATACTTGTACAGTTCAGTAGATTTAGTTCTTTCTGTCTTTGGGTAGATACTGTAGAAGCTGTGTGCTGGCATTGCAATCTTTTTAAAGAGACTCTGGTTCAGCAAAGCTCTGGTCTGTGCCTTCTTTGGAATAAACTAATGGCAAATGACAAGCCAGCACAAACACTGTGATCACCATCTTACGCTCGCCAGTAAAACTGTGCATTAATGTCAATGCCATGCAGAGCAACAAGCAAATAATATCTAATAAAGCTTTGTATTTTGCATATGCATATTATTTGGAGAGTCTTTACTGACTTCTTCAAACTTTAGAGCATCTCAAAAATCATGTTTCTTTCCAATTTCCAATTAATCTTAAACTGCAGTTGTTGTTTTTTTGACTCTTAAAAAAATTCTAATTAAATAGAAAAACAAACAAACAAACAAATAGCTAACTAACACAATAAAAAACATGATAATATATTAAAAAAAATTTTTTTTGCAAGTGAACTCTTCATATTAGAGCTGTGATTTAGTGATTAATCGCAATTAATCGCATCCAAAATAAAAGTTTTTGTTTACATACTGTAGTATATATGTGTGTGTGTGTGTGTGTTGGGATTTGTGGTTTACGAGGACACAAATGTGTATAATGACACAGGTACTACAACGTAAACATGGTTTATGAGGGCACTTCCTGTGTTTGAAGAACTTCAAAAGCTATACACAGTTTCCTGTAAGGGGTAGGTTTAGGTGTAGGGTCAGTGTAGGACAATACCACATACAGTCTGTACAGTAGAAACACCATTACACCTATGAAGAGACCACATAAACCACAAATGCAAGTATGTGTCTGTGTGTGTGTGTGTGTGTGTGTGTGTGTATGTAAATACTTACTTAGTAAGTATATGTTTACAATTGCGGCACTTATTTTGAAGTTCCAAGTAAAAAACCTACACTGTAAAAAGTGAGCATTATTTTAACGCTAAAAGTCTGGAAAATGCTTCAGTAAAAACCTGTTAAATGGTTAATGGTAAATTCCTCAATAATTTACAGTGAAAAACGGCAAGCTGACTTTCCCAGAATTCCCTGCATTGGAATTTCATTTCAAATGTAGTTTGAGTTGAATAATTGATTCTTCTTAGTTTTTTTTTCTGATCAGTTATGTTTATTAGGGTTGTATGTTACATGTGATGTTGTTAAATGAATGTTTATTGCATATTTCAGTTTCAGTTTAGTGTTTGTGTGAATGACACCGAGCTCCTTCTGTATATGTTCATATGTAAAAGCTTGTGATGGGCTTTGGTTCATCATGTGACTTTCTCATCATCACTGCATTTGGTGCTTATAAGTGTATTTCAAAGCTACAAAACAGACATCAGTGCTTTAATAGTTATATTATCATTATATCACTTAATGAAACTACGGTATTTAACTGTAAATTTAATTTAAAACCGTAAAACCAAAAATGTTTTTACCGTATTTTTAATGGACAAATTCAAGCATTTTTTTACTGTAATTTTTACCAAATTTCTTTTACAGTGTTGTACCTGAAACATAAATCATAAATGTGAGCAATTAAGGCTGAATTATTATACAGACACATTCTGTCCCATATACTGTAACTCTAACTTTCAGCTCTGTATAATGCAAAATCTCAAGGTTTCCTCTCCAACTGTTAGCTGCTATAAAAGCCGCTTTGAGAATGGCAGGTGCGCCTCTGAAGAAACCAGACAGAAAGTTGGATTGTGAGCTGTATTTCATGTATAAACACACACACACCTGTACTGTGGAGCCAAGTCCTGCTAAACCTAACCTGAATGACGTCCAAACTCTGATTAACAGCATTTGCTCACAGAAAAACCTTCAGTGTTCTGAGGACACCCAGATGCACATGTTTAGCACCGATTTTTAGGGAACATCTGCAGAATTACAGTACGTACATGAGGCGTTTGTATTGGTAATGAACGTGATTCTTTTGTTAAGGTCAACTAATCAAACGCCATCAACATGCTTTTCCTTGTAGGAAAAAAACAGACAACCAAATAAGAAGAAGGCAGGGAGGGTTGAAGAGTCCACCAAAACTCAATAAGCAAGAGAATAAAAGCGCTTGAGAGAAATTAATTCTTCCAATCCCTTAAGGTTTCTTAAAGCCCTTATCATGTGATAGAGAAGAGAGACGGCGAAATGAAAGCAGGGTGGGGTGGGGGAAATGGAGGGATGTGGAGAAAGAGGGAGAGAGATGGATGAGAGACAGAGAGCCGGAGAACAGGGGCCCTATGTTTTTGAGATTCAAAGCACAATGTGCTCTTTGAGGACTGCAGAGAATAACATTTAGATAGAGAGCCATCAGTCCAGCCCTCGCTCGCTCGCTCTCTCTGCTTTCTTTTCTTACTACATCACATTTTCACTAAATATTTTCACAGCCCGCCTATACAGTACATTCGGAAGCATAGACTGAACTTTTAGCACACAGTACTTCTCAGATGTTTACAAACCACATATAAAGTCAACGTTTATCAGAAGGAAAAAAATATGCATTATTAACTAATTATGCATCATTAAATTATAAATAAAAGTCAAGTAAGTCATGAGTTAAAATGTTTACTGAACAATTCATGTACATTTAAAGCTCATTATTAAAAAAAACAATAATAATAACAATAAAAATTATTAGTAGTAGTATTATTAAATAATAATAAATAATATCAAATATTATAAATATAATAAATAAATTATTATTATTATTATCAATCATACCCATACCCATGCCACTTATTACACTTTAGTGTCAGATTTAGCTACACTGTAAAGAAAAAAAAAAGCTGTTCTAGCTTGGATTTTTTTTGTCTTGGTTGTAGCCAAAATATCAAAAGGATTTTCTAGACAAGTAAGATTTGTTTACGTTTATTGTATTTTAACTGAGCTTTTACTTGAAACAAGCTAAATTATTGTATTTTAACTGAGCTTTTACTTGAAACAAGCTAAATTATTTTATTTCAAACAGAAGACAGGATTATTTTGCTTACCCCACTGACAGACTACTGACTAATTATAAATCTGATTTAAGAATTTCTAGATATTTTGGCTGGAAACGAGACAAAAACAGTTGTCTAGAAAAGCATTTTTTGCAGTGTAGTTATTATAATGGACGCTCAACTTTCTCGACAAAGACACCGCTTAATGTATTACTGTGTTTTTCTTTTGTTGCTGTTGTTGTTTTTGAATTACCCTTAAATTATTAAATGACATTTAAATAATGATACTGACTTGACTTTTTTGCATTTATAATACAGGTAACAACAACAATAATAGTAAAAATAATAATAATAACTGATTTTTTTAATAAACGCCCATTCATATGATAAAATGTAAATAACAGAATGTGCATAACAAAGTAATGCAATTAATGTAATGTAAAATGGTTATTTGTAAATCAATCAGCATTTAAAGCTCATTAATGTATTATTTTAATTATGTGCACATCTTTTATTAACCTGAGATACAATCTTGATATGATCCTTAAACTCAATAGCTGTTTTTACTTTAGCTAGTAAATAAATACAGTGGCATTTTTCCCCATAGACAGAAAAATTTCAACCTGAATAATACAGGAAGTACAAGATGGGAAATACAAGCTCTATAGCAGACTTATTCCTCATGGATTTGGAGGGAAAGGAAACAAGAAGCATTTCCATCGCAAACCACAAAAACAATGTTTGTTTGGCACGACTGGTCATTTCTGATCGATACGTTCACTGAATTCAGCCCAGTGTTGTGAAAGCACAAATATACATTTGGAGACATACAGAAGAAAGGGAAAGAATTATGTAATATCCATGAGTGACAAACGAGAAATGTGACGAGAAAGAGACTGAATGTTTTGAAGCAGTGACGCTGAAATATGTAGATTTCCAGACTCTGAATAATCACAACACTACTTATTTAGTCAAAAGTAACTTAACTCGTGATCCAAAGAGACGCTGGAGATGAAGGATCGGGACATTAGCGTTGTTCATTATACTGAAAGAATTCATCGCATGGGAAAACATTGCAGAAAATATGAACATGACATATGAGAAGGACATAGAGAAGAAAATGACTTCATAAACAGTATTAAAATGAATCATACAGTAAATGCAGGCTTCATTTGTTTGAGGAGGGCATGAACCTCATCCTTAATTGCATCATGTTTGCACCAAAGTCTCCTAAAGGCAAATCAGCCCATTACTATCCAGGCAACAGACATGTCAAAACAAAACGATAAAGAGCATCATAGATTGTGCTTCTTTAGCTTCAATGACAGACTGCACTAATACAGATTCAAAAGCAATTCACATGAAGAATTAATAAAACAGGGACGTGTGCATGCAATAAACCCTGATATTAATTTTAGTTTTTATCTAGTGTATCTAACAGTACTTAAATAATAAAAGATTAAAAATGCACAATTTTGTCAGTGTTTATCATTTATTAAGGTCAAATCTGGATTTGACAGACTTATGCTTTTATATGTTGCATATATATTATAGTTCTGAAAAACAAATAAATGATAAATAAAAGCAAACATTTTACAAAAGCAAACCATAGCTCCATCCTAAGGAGTGCTTTGGTTGGTTATAGTTTTTACCTTTTTTTTATGTATTTTTTCTTTTATAATAAGTTAAAAGAAAGAAAAAATAACAGTGAATGCTATAGTGTTAGAGGATCGTTTTTTAGACAGAACAGAAGAAGAATTGAGAGTGCTAGTGTTAAAGAGTCAAGCATTAGATGAAGAGATGTGTTTTTGAGTTTCCACCATGCAGTCAAACATCAATGCCTTACATTAATAGGCTATACATAGAATATAATAGTTCTCAAATAAACAAAAAATAAATAAAATAACTCAGTACAACGGAGTGGCAATTAACATTTTTTAAGAGTCCGCTTTAATGAAAAACGAGCAAATTTTAAATATCGTATATCATCTGAAGCATCCTGGAGCAGATGACTGTTAGGAACTGAAGCATAAAACTCTTGTCAGATGTAGAAGTATTAAATGAAGAAACTCAAACAAATGCGCTGTGCTTCATTAAAGAGACACAGTATACTGTACATCAGCGAGAGCAACCCGGGGCAAGACATAAATATAACCATACAGCCTCTAGATCAGACAGAGCAGGAGACGCACATCCACCCACACTAACTCACACTAAAACCAACAGATAAATACAGAACATGCCCATCTCAGTTCAACAAGAAATCCGTCTGGAAGTGTTTCGGTCTTGGCTGACAAGCTGTTTATGATTTTTTGCGAAGGTCCATTGTACGGCAGATTCCTGTCAGCATGTGTGTTTGGTTAAACCCGCTCACAGGACTAGTAAACACAGCGCCACAGTTTAACGCAAAAAAGTCCAAACACTGCTAGATCCGCTCCAAAAAACATATGAAAAGACTTTTGAGCATAAACTATGATGGAAATATGTGCTGTAAATGTTCACCACATCCTCTCTCGCCAAGTAGATCCAACTAGCTTTAAAACAAATGTACAATAAGCTGTAATTCAACAGCAAAAGACTAAAAATGCTACAGTAAAATATGTTAATTGGTTAACTGTAAGTTACTCTGCTGTACATGGTAAAAAAAAAAAAAAAAAAAAAAAAACGTAATAAATCCTTTTTTTTTTTAATTGTTAATTAAACAGGAATATTTAAATAAATATATAGATTTATATCATAAAATATACATTCAAATAAACTAATAAATAATTTTAAATTGAACAATAAAACTATTAAATAAAAAAAACTAAGCATTTAAAAGCTATATATTTTTACAAATTGGTTTTCTTTGTCTATTTGCCAAAACAAAATCCACCCATGGAATTACCATATAAAAATGAATTCAAAGTGCATGATCATACCGCAATTCATAATGCAATAGCTATGAGTGGTGCTACTGTATATAGCGGTCTTGATATGATTTTAGCAAGCCAAACACACATCTGGTTTAGTGGCACAGACATTTGAGTGTAACTCTATCACCCTCTTGAGAACTGAGGTTTGTTACGGCAGGAGCAAATAATGTTCAGTATGATATGGTGCACTTGTAATGCGTTGGCCAAGCATTCTGCATTTGCATACTTGCACAAAGTATGTTTTTCTGGTCCTTAGCCCTTATAATACAGATCAGCATGTACCACTTTCATCTTCAAGGCGTCAGCGTTTGACAATCTTATTAAAGAGACTGACTCCCAGATCAAGAGCCTTTGAGAGACTACCGTGATACGCGCTGAGCTTTTAAAGACAGCAGATTGAGGTGGCTATTTCAGTATGTGACATGGCTGGGGAATGAGCTAATGTCTCATGCTCTGTGGCAAGGCCGTGCAAGCGCCTCTTTAAAAGAGTTAACGACGTGATTAACACTCGCTGTAACGATGCCCAGTCAAAAGAACGAAAACAAGACAGATCATGCAGACAGCGTACACCCCAGCTGAACAGATCTTAAAAACGTCACATTGAAAACATTCAAGACCTCGCTACACAACTGGATGAGTGACTCAAAAAACAACACATAAACAGTGGTGCCCAGCAAAACAAGACACAAAGGGTGACATGGACGCAGAGCTGTGGAAAGCAGCACGCTTGAAGACAGCAAGGCTTCTGAGTTTCGAAAATGTCTCTAAATGATGCACGCATTTGTGCATCATGAAATGAGTCAGAGCAGAACGCATAATGCAATACACACTGCACCTGAAATGTGAGCAGGAAAAGAATGAGACAGTTATTCCTGGATGTTCACTAAGAACCTTGTTTTACAGCAGTAGTTGATTGACAGGTGTGTGGGTGGTCCTCTGATTGTGGTTTAAGCGATCGAATCACACTGTTTTACCTTAGAAATTTAGAAATGAGTCAAATCAGATCATGGTGTTCTTCAGGGCTGCTCTCCACATGCATTCTGGGAAAGGCCGAGCATGTGCTTGCATTTTGGCAAAGCCAAGTCGATATTACTGCTGACACACATGCATCCTCCACTTACCAAAGAATCCAAATCAATTCTTTGTTTGGCAGAATAAGTGCCTCAGCATTGGACACAGGGAGAAGGGAAGGGGTTGCACAGAGAAGCTTTCCAGCCTCCCGTTCTCTGCAGGAGGAGGGAGCCGCAGAGACGTGCTACTAGAAAGTGGCTACTAGAGCATGTGTGTGTCTGTCCACCTCCAGACAGAAAAAGAGCCCCTACGGGTCACCTGCTCCCCAGGAATTCAACAACCATCCACATTTTTTTCCCCACCAATCATTTGATGATGTTTAATATATCTCAATATTTACGAATCTGTAGATAAATAGGGCCTTTCGTAACGCTGTAGTTCCACAACTAAAAGTACAGTTTAAAGTACTAGGACAATTTTGCGCTAACCATTTCCCAGCACCATTTGAAGGGTTTCATTTGCACCGACAGTGGGTACTAGGAAGCGGAGTCAATAATGAAGTCATTTGTGTGCAGCATTCAACAAGGGAAACAAAGAAGAACGTCATAGACTAAGTCTTCTGGTGTTTATAAAACACAATGTCTTCACAGTATATGATTACATAGCTTTTTCGTACGCATCTAGCCAATGAGCGTACACTTGTGTCACTGATAGTTACTGTTACTTTTTAAAACCCTACTCTGAAGTAGGAGCTAATTTAGTTCCTGCAAACAGAGTTCCTGGAACTAAAATCGTTCCTAGCTCCTGCAGTGCAAACACGCCGAAAAGTTGTTGCACAATTAGTTCTGGTAGTACGAAATGGTTCCTGCGATGCAAAAGGCCCTATTTATTTGAACATTTCAACAGCCATTGCTGTCAAATACATTAAACTATTTAATTCAATGTTATCCCAAAATGCTATTATTGCAAATACACAAACAAATTGTTGAATTAATTCATTTATGAATTTACTGATTGAATCTAAAAATGTTAGTGATGTTACAATGTTAGTGTTTTCTATTAAAGTTTTACTTTAATTTTAGTGTGAACAACATTTACCGTACACATTTCAATTAAAAACATAGGTTAATTTAAGTGATAACGGAAAATAATCAAATCTTTTAAGCAGATTGAACTGAATCACAGGAATTAATTGACCTTACCAAGTCTTAGTGGTCTCATATTAAGAGTTACAAATAAAAAAAAGAGGGATTACAAAACTATTCTAAATAAACTCTGCATTTAGCACATTAAATCAACAGCAAAACAACTGTTCATGAATTCAACTGTTCTGAATCATGAATATTCAATATACCTCCCAGCCCTAATATTCACCAAGAATACTGTGGTAATGTAACACAAGCAGACAGGGCTTGATGTTTCGTGTTATTGTAGGCTAAAGCTCTGTTTTGTTCTCTGAAGCCACATCTAGTTGCTTGTGGTAGCAGAACTAGCCTGAAGAGCTTTGAACATGAAGTGGCCTTAGGGTACAACGTCAGCTTGGGAGAATGACTTGAATGGCTTTCAAATTAGGTGTCTAATAAAAAAAATTCTGTGGAAGTCCAAGGAAAACAGAGCTGCTTGTCATTGTGTGCATCTAACCTTGTAAAGAGACTGCAGAATTTTACAAGAAGCTTTATATTAAACCTGCAGGGACAATATGCTGGAGGGGAAGATGAAGCAATAGGTTATAAAAACCTGTACAGGAGAAATTCATCCGCACATGAAACTTGATGCGCAAATGTGCTTGTTCTTGCATTGAGATACGATGACTAACATGCGGCATAAAACTGCTGACGGAAAACATTTCTCAGACCCACAGACATTGGGAATTGCTGGGGAGCAAGTGAGAGCGGGGTCTTTCTGATCTGAGCACTTAAGCATGTCTATGAGCCAACACAAAGTGTGTGTTATCACTCAAATGGAGGCCACACATCTTTAACGTTGAGAACATGTGAATGAACTACAGCATCTGTTAATGATATCTACTGGCTCATGCAAACACCCCAAGGTAGGGTTGGATTTAAGTGCAGCCAGACCTCACGTTGGCTTATAGACAGTGTGTTAATGTAATGTTAGCCCTAAAGAATCTTTTACAGAAAGAAGCAAAAAAAAAAAAAAAAAACACTTTTTTGATCATTTTAATAATTATGAAATACTATGGTGCTGTTCTAAAACCTAGTGAGCTTTCTTGCTTCTAAGGCCTTCTAAGGCTGCATCTTAACTGACCTAACAAGTGTGCAATTTGGAACACACTAGATGGAAAGTGGAATGAAAGTAAAATGCGACTTGCAATTGATTTACATTTACAGTATGCATTTAGCAGAAGCTTTTATCCAAAGCAACTTACATTGCATTCAAGTTACTTTATTTCTTTACATTTTTATATGCTCTCGCTTTCGAACGCATGAAATAATAGAGTGCCACGGTCAACTATTTAAGCTAAAGGAAAGCTTTCACTTGAGATTTGTGTTAGCATGTTGCTAAGCTAAAAGTAAAATATTACAATTGTAATCCAAACAAAATAAATACGGGATAGCCCAAAGCTGTTTTGATCAAAACAATAACTGAATTAGATTTGTAATCAACAACTGTAATAATTCTACCATCTTTGATGGTAAAAGTGTGCAACGCATTTTCTCTGTGAAGGGTACAAGCAATGCTGCCTTAGACTGCATGATTATTACCTTCTTTAAACCATATTCTATGTTCTGCAATAGCATTTGTGTTAGAAACACACCTATGATGTTGCCTATGTAGGCCGTTCACTAGGTTTTGAAACAGAGCCCTCCACTAAAAACTATAATACCGAGAACAGTCAAATGATTGACAGTTTAACTTCATTGTTGCTTCTTGCTATGTTCCTATAGTTTTTAGAGCTTTACTCTAAAAAATATATCAATACCATCAAAACAGCTGACAGATGAACTTCATTGTAGTTTCTTGTTATGCTAAAACACTTACAGATAATATAAAAATTAACAGAACCAGTGATGCCTGTGACCATTTTAAAGTGTTGGCAGAGAGGCAGTTATTCCAGAGCTCTATGGCGCCCTCATCCTCCAGTGGGGGAACTTACTCAGGTTGAAGTAAGGGGTTTGTGGCGAGACAGGGAAGGCAGGGGTTTGGGGTAGGGCCTCACCACCAACAATCGGAGTGGGACTGACGGGACCCCCATCCATTTCCTCAAACGCTTCTCTGTAGCTGTGCATGTGTCTCTGGAGAAAGAGGGACAGGTGGAAACATATCCAACTGCACAAACATATACATCCACATTGATTTCTGAGATTAATACTAGGAGTAATGCGAGTGTGTGGCTTACCTCCTTGGGCCGCCCCCCAGGGTTCATAGCAATGGTATTGGCCAGTTCGGGTGAGATGCAGCGGATGGGGGAGCGGACCGAGCTTCCTCGGGTTGGGCTGTCGTCTTGGGAAAGGCCTTCACTGAGGGTCCGGCACCGTCCAGGAACCGAAGCCTCATCTGGTGACATTTCACCAGACTGAACTCCTGCCAAGAAAATAAATATATGACGTCATCCCTAATAGATAACTTTTAGGGCCTGCAGAAGTACATTTATCATACTTGAAAATGAAAAAAATATCCAAATGTCAGAATATTCCTTGAAGAAATCCATGGAAAACTGCCAATGAGCTCTTAAGAATGACCTCTCTGTCAAAAGCTGCGCTGACGTCCAATTCGCACCACATAAAAGCCGGTTGAAACTACAAACAATGTTCTCACTCAAACAGCCTAGATTACAAAAAGCTGGAATACTAGGGAAACTCAGTGGATTTAATGTGTACTTCAGGATAAAGCTCTGGAACAACCTCAAAGTGACTTCGAAGCCTATTTCATCACGTTCTGTTTGATACCAAGAGTCTCTACAGTGTAAATAGACAAATGAATTTGTACAAGTCTTTTCTAGTAGGGAGGGCAAAAACAGAGAACAGAAATGGGTAACTAAAGGAGTTTGGTAACCAGAAACTGGAATCACTGTCAACTTACAGGTAAGAAAAGGGAGCATTTATGGGTTCTGTGAAAGCATGTACAGCCACACACAGTTTAAAGCACATTCAACTGGACTCAGTTTGAGAGCGAGCAAAGCATTGATACATTCTGGTGGGAGTGAGTGGAACATCATGGAAACCGGGCAACAGGCTGAGCAAAATATTTACTAGCTCCCTGAGCACAGCCTACGATTGATACGTGCGGTCAGACCACCAGAACCTCACATGCGCTGGGAGACAGCAACAGAGAGATTGACCACTTCCACTTTTGAACAAGTGGCAATCCCTTGATCTTGAACGATATGCTAGCTGGATGTCCAGGGTGCATTTAAACCACTTCTGGAGTGCTGCCCGCAAAACGAGCAGCTCAGGAAAAATAGGGTAGTGATGTCACAAAGGGAGGTTCTTCAAAAGGGCGCTCACACTCCATCTGCAATCTATTCACATTCCTGGATCAGACTCGTGCGGTTTCTACGACAATGTCAAACATTCGGATTCCAAAACAGACTGGTCTGGGAAACGCTGAATCCAGTGCTTGGATGTACTGGGATATCATATGGTCTATATCCCCTAGTGTCGCTTCAGACAAGGCAGAGAGAGAAAACATGCAAAACAGATGCAGTGCGCCAGATCTACAGCTGTGCATGACGAACTGTGCTGATACCTTAGTGATCACACTGTCCTAATAGATTCAAGCTGCTGTAACGGAGGTGATTCATTCAGAGAAACCATCATTTAAACCAAACAAATGGATTAAAAGAAAAACTGATCGCAAAATGCTTAATGCAAGACATAAAATACACTAAAATGCTAGTTGCAATAAAGCAATGTAATTCACTAAATGAAGAAAAGAAAGAATGCTATTTAATTATATTGATTAATATGAAACCATTTAAACAACAATATGTTTCAATAAATGTTTCTACTAAAACATTTTAATAGAAGAAAATAGCATTTAACTATAGGGAATTACATATTAAAATAGTTTTTTTTAAATTCAAATAAAGCTGGAACTTTAAAAATAAAAACAACAGAAAATTTAGACTTATGTTAATTTTTAAATAATTAATTTAAAATAAAAAAATTTACATTTAAAATTAAAATATTAATGAATATTGTAAAATTGTATGAATAGTACTTTCCGATTCATTGGATCAATTTTTTTATATTTTTATAAAGTTTATTTATATGAGAATTTTTTTATGCCATTTGCAATTATTTTTGCTGCCAAAATTTAAATGTGCAACTCTATTGAAATGTCTTTTTTAATACTTGTGTTGTCGCAAGGCACCAAATATTGGTCTTAATTGGCAGATTATATTCACATTAAAATCATATGAGCTGCAATGCTGCTCCATTTTAAATCACCAGAAAAACTATTACAAATTGTGAGTTAAGACACACAAGAGAGAACTTCAAGAATCCAGCATGAGGTGAATAAGATATCTATTCTAAAAGAGCAGGATATATTGCTCTTTCTCTCTATGGTCTCGATTAGGCCATTGTTCTATCTGTATTGGTTTGGACTCAGGAGAGGTCCAAGACAAACATTCATCCTAGTACCTGGCTACTGAACACGGCCTGCATGGGCCCTCGAACGGGACTGAAGACAGTCGGTGTACGAGACGTTTACTCCCCTGTGGCAGATAAGGATTGTATAATGGTCTCCAGACTCAGGGAGGATTTAGTACCCTTTGTCCTTCATCTAAATGCTAAAACAGAAGTAAAGGAGAGTTCTTGAATGAAGCGAGTGTCTGCTCTCCTTGGTATTGTTCCCCAGGTCTGGAAGACCGGATCTTGTGACATGGGCTCAGTTGATCCAGACAGACTGGCCTTTGTGCTGCAACTGTGTATCTTTAACTCGTCACATAATAGAAATGCAATTTGTTTGTAGAGGTCACCCAGCACAAAGGAGCAAACTGAAGTAATACTCTTGTTAACTGTTACTTCACCAAAACAAGGTGAAATTCCAGCACAGGTTAGTGGTTAAGGAAGAATTTTAAATTAGTGAGATAAAGGAGGTTAATAAAAATAGAGGAAATAGTGAAAGAAATAAGAAATGGGAGACTTTTTTGCCTAATTACTCTAACTTGCCACAGTCTACCCTTTAGAAATCAAAACTATGCTAAACTTAAATTAAAACTGTGGCATTTACTCACCCTCATGCCATTCCAAGGCTGTATGAAAACTATATGACTGTATGATTTGTGGATCATAAAAGATGATTTTATTTATTTATTTATTTTTTGATTGTTTCAACTTTTTGTCAATACAACAGAAATCCAAAAAATTGTATCCAATTGTCTTACAAAACATTGTCTTTTGTTTTCCACAAAGGAAACTCTTATGGGTTTGGAACAGCATGAAAATAACTTTCATTTTAGGGTGAACTATGCCTTTACATTTGAAATAAAACAAAATAAAATACCCTATAAAAAAATATGGCAGTTTTATAAAAACTTGTACTTTTAATGACAATAAAAAAAGAGCAGGGAAAGATAGGGGGCAAAAGTGAGAGAGAATAGAGAAACAGCACACATCCACACAACATGCACACACGTGTTATAAGTTAATGTCAGCAGGCAATACAGAGCATCACAGTGACCAACCACTGAAGGAGAAAGAGCGGCGGCGGTGGCTGAGCTCAGGGAGGTTCTGCCTGTCACTGATGCCTCGGATACGAGCATTGTACACTGCATACCATCGGGAAGAGGAGGACGTAAAGGAAGAAGGTGAAGGAGAGGAAGGGAAGATGGATGTAAGGATGAGATGGGTGTTCCACAGACAGGATAAACATGAGAAAGAAGGGGGGAAAAAAACATTAGCACATGCTAGCGTATACTGCTAATGGCAAAAATCTTCAAAGATAGGCGATAAAGTAAGACTGGTTGAAATAGATTTTTAAAAATGTGTAGTAAATTTCCGATACATTGCTCAGTCCTAACATATAGCATGTGTCTGCATTAACTTCAGTCGTAAAGATTAAGCCACTCTATCTGCAGCAGAATGCGTAGTATGTTAACTGCAGACAAAGTGTTCCCTTAATTCCAGATAGTGACAGTTCTGATAACCAAATCCCAGTACTAGATACTGAGAGCTCTTCAATTAGTGTTGCAAGAGCACGGATTCGAGGGAAGGTTTCGAAGAAAGAGGGCAGCCTTCTCCTCATGCTCTCCTTCTCATTATAGGAACACTTTTCTGTGCTGAGTCAACAACACTACTAATTGGTCTGCATTAAAAACATTGCTGACTAGGTTTGTCCATGAGAGCCTTATCTAAGTTGTTTCCTTTCAGGTTTACGCTGTTTTCCTGAGGTTCTTGAGTTGTGGTTGGTTTACATAACACAGCTCTTCTGGTACATTCCTATCAGCTTGCAACCTTAATTTACTGTTTGATGCATTTTAGACATTAATTTTGTAAGATATTAAAGATGAAGAAGGTACATTAACTTTAAAACCTGTGCTGTACAACCACTAGGAGGCAAAAGTGAGCCAAGAGCCAATGCATCAGCACTAATTCAAGTAACAATATGTTTTACATTTATGTTTTTGGCAGATACGTAGCAAGGATTATATGGAAGTCTATATATATATA
>JAUMHG010000048.1:86749-97061 GCA_032359395.1 Enteromius anoplus
TATATATATATAATGTTTATGGCATTTTGGGTTGTAAGATCCATCAGCAGTTTGTAGATCGACTTGGTAATAACATCTGTAATTGAAACTCAACATTGGAAAACCATAAACAAGTCATGGGGAATTTAGCTTGCAACAAAACAAGACTGGGTCAACAAACAACTCTTTTGTGATGCCATTATTCTAAAAACATTGACGAGAAGAAGACTTGTCTTCCAGGAAAATCTTTCTAAACTTTCAAGCTGAACAGATAATGTTCACAGAAAAAAAGTGCCCTGCCGTAAAACAGCCATCAGTTGTTTGGGCACTTCTCCAGATGTAATGTACAAATGTTCGCTTTTGGCTTGGCACTAAAAAAGAAATGTGGTCTGATATTGAGGCTTAAGCCAGAAGCACTTCGGACAAAGCTTTCTTTGTGATCTCACAGTGCTTATGTCAACGCCAACAAAGAAACTCCACCAAAAAAGGCACCGCCTTGATTGCAAAAGGCAAGCTCTCAAGACAAGCTTAACTCAAGCAGTCAAGACAAGCATGGAGATGTTTTCCTTTACTACATTTCCTTCGATAGCTTGTTTCAATTCAAATTCTGTACATGCAGGAAGAATGTAGCCTAAAGGTTACATGTCTTGGATGGTTATCAGTCAAGGATTAACTAATGTACCATAGCTATTGTAACCTTTGAGCAAATTAACTGAGAAGGATGAAATAGGTGATCTTACCAGCTACACGGTGAGCTACAAGACCATCCAATTTGTAGTTGGCATCTTCCGGTTCAGTCTCTTTAGGCAAAGGGGATGAGGAGGCCGAATAACTGCGCTGGCTCTCCTGGGGCTCAGGGGACTGGGACGTGGTACTCGGAGGGTAAATATTGAGGGGTTTTAACTGGAGAACACCAAAGGTGGAGGAAGGCACTGTGGACTGGGACAAAGGAGCCTGACCTTCTGTATCAGACGGGAATGCTGCATGCTGGGATATGGCTGGTCTCTGTTGGTTCATGGAATGGTGGGGAGGCTCTGCGGCTACCTGTTGAAAGGTCAAAGGGTATCCCCCAGAAGAGACCCCACCTCGGTCATGAATGGTTGCATCTGCTTGGTAGGATGGCCGTTCTTGGGTTTGAGAGAAAGATGGTTGGGTGGTGACCACTCCACCTTCTCCAGATGGGGCACTGTGGGACTTGGGGACTTGAGTAAGAGCTGGATCGAGGTCCAGCATCAGCATGTTGAGGGCTTCGATGGACTGCTCAATTTCTTTCTGAGATGCCATGTGAGGAAACTCCGGAAGGCTATGGGATTGTAGTACAGGGTTGAAGGTGACACCATCTGTGACTGGGACCTCAGGAACACCATACTGTTGCCAAACATTCAGTCCCCTTTGCACTGCATCCCTACTGCTGGTTGTGCGTGTGGGTGCTTTGGGCATGTACTTCTGCTCCGTGGTCGGAGTTGGCCCTAACGATTGAGATCGGTAGATGTTGCCATTCTGGTTGCCGTAGCCACTAGAGGACCCTAAGTGCTCTTGGACAGATGAGGAGCTGTGGACTTTAGGCTCTGGTATTTTCTCATGGACACCCTTCTCCAAGTAGGGTGCATCTTGTCCATTAATGACTGTCTCTGACTGGTAGTAGAGATCTGCTGGAGTGGCTCTGCCCTCGAAAGACGATAGGGTTCCGAGACTGTCCACACTGTTCCCTTCCTGGCTATTAGGCAGGTCATCATCGAGGATATCTGTCTCACGGTCTATGTTGTTGTGTCCGTTGACATGAACCTGGGCAGGGACAAGGTGAAGGACTCCACCTCCCCCGCTGCCAGAGCTGCTTTGGTAACCTGTGCGATGCATTGGCGCTTCCAGACCACTGAGCAACTGGTCCAGCTCCTGTTTCTCCTCTGGGCTGAGGGGCTGGGAGGACGGCTGACTCACCAAGGTCGGCTGATGGCTGGCTTCATCCGTGCGGTCGGTTTTTATGGAAGCGGTTGAGTTGCCTGAGTCACTGCTTACAGACAAGGCGTGGTCAACTGGTGGTGGAGTGTGGTCTACAGCAGGTAAAGTGGAATCGACAGTGGCTGGGAGACCGTTGGTTGTGACCCCTCCGTCGATAGAATCTTTCTTCCTAACCTTAGCATAGAGACTACCATCCAATGGACCTTGTGTGTGAATAACGTCTGTAGAAGACAAAAATGAAAATGGAATGTGTTAATACATTTAGCTATTTCATATATATCCAAAAAAGCAATTAGCAACTATTATATACTTAGTCAATTATATTCTTAGACCCTAGGTCATGCTACCATAACATTATAAATTTACTATTAACCAACTGGACTATTAACAGAACTGGATGGCATAACTGGATATTAAACACTGTTATAGTTTAAAAAAACTTATTCAAAAATACAAATTGAGCATTTGCCCTTCCCATCAAATTCCGTACAGCACATGAAGATAACTAAAAATTTTCATCTAAAGGGATACTCCACCAATAATGTTGTTTTGGACCCCATTTACTTCCATTGTATGAACAAAAACACACAAAAAAAAATCATCATACAGGTTTGGAACCACACAAAGGTGAGTAAATTATTACTTTTTTATCTTTTTAGTGGCAACAAAAATGATTCTTTAATTGGTGAAAATAATGCTAACCCCTTGTTTATAGTAGACTACTGAGATACTTCTGATTGTATTTAAGCACCTAAACAATTATGAAGAGTTCATGTCAAACTCTTTTTACAAGTTTAAAAGATGGATTATCTCCCTGCAACATGCACGTGTACTCACACATGCAACGAACGGCACCTCCACCTCGCGCAATGAGTCAGTTTGCGCCTCTCTTGAGAGGCACCATGCTCTCAGTCCAAGCCAGTGACTCACCAGTGGAAAAATCATCACATACAAGATTGGATGCATTTCCTGTCTCCTTGGAATTGTAGCATCATTCCCTACAGTATACTCACACATTAACACACACACGTTCTGACACTTACACAAAAACACAACACACTTATTTTAGGGTGGCTGCGTGCAAGTGTATCTTTAGCACTTAACAATCAGTGTCTTGTTTCCCTGTGGTCATGCATTTTAATAACAGACTGTAACCGTTTTCTGGCTTTCTAAAAACCACTAAGCCACTGTTTGACAGTTCACTCTGCAATGGCCTTTTGATATCAACAATGCACTGTGATCCAAGAAAAAAATGAGCCGTGTTCTGTTCAGTGTGCTTGGGAGAATGAGACTGCCTTAAAACCACAGACTGTGACAAAATGTCATTCATTCAGATAGAGCAAGCCTGAAACGCTCATGCTGAGTTTCCCATGGTGTCTTAATGCAGGATCTGTCGAGCCGCAAATCTGATAATACAGCTGGGAAAAGTGGGCACAATGCTCTGGGCTCTGCTGTTCTGTTTTTTTTTTTGACACTCTATTGCACTAATAGCTGAAGACCAGAGACTGTGGCTCCCTAGTCATGAACAGTTGTGCCATAAAGCAGGGGTTCTTAACTTTGGCCCTCAAGGTCCACTTTTAGCTTAGCTTCAACTTTGATTAAACTCACCTGCCTGCGACTATCTAGTAATCCAGAAGACACTGATTAGCTTGTTCATATGTGCTTGTTTTGCTGCATTCATTGGCCAATACATCTGCTGGAGAAATATTGGCCGATGACTGGACAGTGATAATCTGCATACATTTTGTAGTCAGAATCTCTATCCTCTAAAAAGTAGTATATACAGATTGGTAATTCTATGAAATGCTTTTTCCGGGTTTGCTAAAAGAGCTTTTAAATGTTTATTTTTGTACAATTCTAAAAACTCTAGCAAGTAAATAAGGTGCTTAAAGGAATAGTTCACACAAAAATGTAAATTCTGTCATCATTTACTCATTCTTTAAAAAGTCTGTAACCAGGCTGTTTTGGGTCATTATTGACTTCCATTGCCCAAAACAACCAGGTTACAAACTTTTTTCAAAATATCTTCCAAAATACTATTCATATAGTTTTGGAACTACTTGAGGGTGAGTTCTTTAAGTCTTTATACATTGTACTGCACTCTTAATATAGAATGATATACTGTATAGAAACTTCTTCCAGTGCTTTTTAATCAGCAACCAATGAGCATCATATGGTCTGTTTACAGACTGAAGGCGATTTGAGACTAACAGCTCCCTCAAGATTCTTAAAAATAGACAACCCGGGTTACCTCAAGAGACCTGTTAACCTTTAGGTTTTAGATGTCTACTTGCAACAAAATTTTATGATCACCTTTGACCCAGTGTCACATGCAGTTATGTGACCTACTGCTTAGACTGGAGTTTAAAAACAAGAGTACACAAGCTGATGTCTGTCAAATGCTGCCAACTTTGATGTCCGTTGTTGCACATCATATGTAAACTGGTGCATTGACTAGAAACACTACCAATTGCAGCATATGATTCAGCATATAAGAACCTTTATCTTAAAATAACTTAACTTAAAATATTTCTGTAACACTGACAAATGGAGTTATGGTTGCTCAAAATGTTGCGTTGCGTTTGCAATTGTTGAGTGAATCATTTGGGAGTCTTTGAGCAAGTAAGGTAAAAAATAAATCCACATTATAAGACAATGAAAGTGTTTTTCGACCTTGTATGCATGTCAACCTGTTGTGGGCTCCCAAAACTAAAATATGAACTTTTAACCTGTCATAATATTTCACAAATGTACTCTTTTAAGTGATTTTTTGCAACCATGAATTCAGATGTTTCTAATGATATAACCTAATGTCAAAACTGAGATGACTATGTTTGTTTCTCCTCTGTGAGACCAGGCCTAGGGCCAGATTTTTCCTTTTACAGCATAATGTGGAAAAAATGAGCATTTCTCCCCCGTTCTTGCCTTTTTTTTCTTTCCCTCCAGAGTTTCCCCTAACAATCCCTCAGCTGTTTCAAACATCTCCCAGCGCTCTAGTACTCCCACCCTGCACAACAACGGAGGAGAGCAGCACCTCGTATAAACCTCTCAGCAGGTTAAAACTTCATATGTGACATCTCAGATGAGCCGACCAGATCACATGTTTTATTTGCACCTTAAAAACACCTCATGACTTAATACACTGACATCAGAGGAGCTGTCGCTGTCATTAAAATCCATCTCGATGTGGAATCAGACACGCCTCTTTCTTGAAAAAGCAATCGTCTTCTATTTCGGCGCGCTTTTTATCACCTGTTTGCAGACACGGGTGATATCACGTCCAGATTGCGTTCATCCCTAATCATCACCCATAAAAATAGCAGGATGTGAACACAAGCTAAAGTGCTTTAGATATTTTTCTAAGCACAAAAAGAGCCATAAGAAAACATTCCTACCTGCCTTAATGTACAGCTCTGTAAGTGTCCGGGAAAAAACAAAGTTGTGAAAACTGTTTTCTTGTTCTCGAGCTCCAGCAGCTCAACACTAGCGAGCAGTGGGAGTGGTTTTGCATCCGAAAGCTCTCTCCTCTTTCTCCACCTCCTGTTTTAACTCCGATTGAGCTGTGCTGCAGAAGATGACATGACTCTTTCCTTCTCGTTGGATGTACAACACCCCTTGTGAGGTGGGTGTGAATTTATCCTCGCCCAGTTGTGTGTTTGGTGTCTACTAGAGTGACATCACTGGGGCTTTTTCTGTCCGGATAGGCTTGTTATCCTTCCCTAACTCTCTGGCTCTGCTCCAAACCCCAGTGAGATGCCTACAAAGGCAGCATTTCAATGACACAAAGATTGTTCTAATAGAGAGATACCTTCTTTTGGCCAAGTTCTGCAGCAGCATGTATCTATTACAGACAAGGTAATCCCACAGTGCACTGTGGTGGTAAAAAAAAAATCAAGAGAAATGTAGTTATACATAGAGAATAACTAAGTAACTTAAATTGATTCATTATTCATAAGAAATAATGAATATAATTAAACCATTTACTTTTAAGAAGTTTTAATTCATAATAATTTGCCTGAAAAGATTTACAAAAGTTTCAATTTAATAAAAAAGATTTGTTTAACATTGCATTATCATTTGTTCAAGGAAAATATTCTTCAGATAATTCAATATAATATGAAATGTTGGTAAAATGTTTAATGTAATACAAAACATTTATTTTTAAAAATTATTATTATTATTATTATTGATAATATATTTTAATAAAAATATGAAGTGTTTTTAGATTCTAAATAAAATTATAAAAATAATTGCAATGCAATTTAATTAAAATTAATTAAAGAAAAACTGTAAATATATATAAAAATAATGTAATGCCAAAAGTAATTGTAAAAAAAAGTTGAATACTATTAATTTATGAACTTTTTAAAAGTGTATGATGTTATCTTACAAAAATCAACTTTCTGATGTAGACTGTAATCGGGGACTTATAAGATTCCTAAAGTCAGCAGTCTATGTAGGCAGTGTAGGTTTTGAAACAGATCCCTTCTCAAACACACTCTAGCCTGAAGCCAATACTTTGCATCCATAAACAGCGCAGCTCTGTTCTGAAACCTAGTCCACTTGCTATTGTTTTATTAAAGCAATAATCTACTCTAATACAGTGATTTTACCACAGTTTTACCCGAGTTTTATGTCATGCCTAGAACACCCCTTACTGGTTTTGTGGCTTGAACATTATGAGTTCACGGTACTAGTTTTTGCCAGAATGGAAAACTGGCGTATTATATTTAACATTGTTTTAGAAGCCTTACCTTCGTAAGATTTAAAAGCACAGGCAGCTGGGGGCTTTGAGTGTGTGTGTCTGTGTTTTTATAGTGTTTCCCAGTAGTCAGTAAGCAAAACAGTAGGCCTATCTGATTTCACATTACTTCACAGATCTGAACATTTAGCCAGTCAATGGTTGATGCATTAACGGTGCTGTACATAATTGACTTAAGGCAAAGCACATTTTGCTTAAAATAAAATACACTGAAATGTACTGTATGTAAAAAATGGTCAATATCATCTCAGTAAAAGAAAGAAATATATAGATAAAAAATTTCAGGGGCCAGCTAGTTCAAACAAAATACGGTAGCCTGTGTAAAGTAAAGTAAAATAGGTCAATGTCGCCTCAGTAGAAGACTGTTATACAAGCATGACATCATGGCTTGTGGGCGGAAAAAGCGGATAAATTTTTTTTTTGTGACGAATGATTCAAGAAGCAAAACATGGACTGCTCACTTTGACTACTTAAAGGGCAGGTAATGTTTCAGAAATGCCTAGAGTCCCTTGAAAAAAAAGTGTAATGAACATGTTAAATCACCAACATGGGGAAGGGGTTTGTTCAAGCTGTTCATTAATAGTCAACATTACTGATTTCTTTACATCTTTTATCTGAACAAGATCAATAGTTGTGGCTGCTGTTCTGTGAATGATAGTTTGAGCTTTCTAGGACATGGCATGAGATTAAACCAAGAGGAAAGAGAAAAAAAGTTAACGGAAGGACTGTACAAACTTCACATCGTGCGTCTGCAGGAAATGAATGTGCTGTAGATGTTTGTGTAAGCCAGTCAGAAACAGACCAGCAGTCAGCAAACAGAAATCCTGACAATGTGACACAACTGATATCCATGTGATGACAAACACCCGCCGCCATGAATCAAAACATACAATGTGATCATCGCTTTAGCACCTGCTGCCAAAACACTCCAACAACTGAATCATACAAATGTGGTTTAGATCACAGCTGTCTAATTCATCTGATCTCATTTAATGTTTTTTTTTTTTTTTCATGTTTGAACGGTTTAAGTGCTAAACCCTCACCAGTGATTGCTTTAGCATGTGAAAGAATGGACATCAAACTTGAAAAACCTTCATACTGAGCAACAGACCTTAGAGTGCTCATGAAAAAAATATATATAACAATGATTCCCATGCTGCTTCTAGTACTTCCGCTCCAAAATAAAGTCTTACGCTCATGATGGCTGCATTTATTTGATAAAATAAAAATACAGAAAAATGCAGTAATATTACTAATATTACAGTATTATTGCAATTTCTAATATTATTGTCCAATGTCAATATACTTTAAAATACAATTTATTTTTGTGATACAGCATTGAATTTTCAGCTTCCTTAATCCAGTCTTCAGTTTCACATGATCCTTCAGAAATCACTCTAATGTAATATGCTGATTAATTATCAGTGCTGAAATGGTTATGCTGCTTTATTTAATTTATTTTTTATCATCAAATAGATACAGCATTGATGAGCACAAAGGAAAAAACATTTACAAATATTACTGATTTGACTGGCAGTGAATACATTTTCTAGTCATCTAAATAAATAAAAATAAATAAACAAAAATTCAACAGTTTTTGTCACTGGTAATAATAAGAAATGTTTCTTCAGCAGCCAGTCAGCATATTAGAACAATTTCTTAAAAATAACGCGACACTGAAGACTGGAGTAATAGTTGCTTTTTTAAATAAAATGTACACAAAATGCTACAAAAGCATTTTGTACTATGCCATTAAAGCAATATAAATGTGATTTCAGTTCTAATGAAATGTGCAGTCACTGTAACTCTGCTCAAGAGCTGCTCAGGAAACGTTGTGTAAGCACTTGAGAAGAAGACAAAGTGCTGTGTTTGACCTCACAGATGCTCATCACAAAAGCTCTCTGGTAATGGAGCCTGTATAAGGTAAGTGCAGGACATTAAATATGCATTAAAGATGCTTTTGATGGGCCTTTTAAATAAAGGCAGAGATGATTAAAGCACAGAAAAAAGAAAAAGTCAGAACAACCTCACCACATCTACTCCAAATAAATTCCCACAAGCAGTTAGCACCTCAAAACAATAAATGGTCATATCTTTGTTCAGGCAGTAAAACAAAGATTTTTGGGATCCCCGATTCAAACAATTTGTGTGTTTGTTTGCAACCTAAACACCAAAAAGCCACATGAAAAAACAAATCATATCTAAATGTGAAATTAGATTTTAGAGGCTGCATGTGGCCATACGATTCTGGACATATAAAATAACCCGCAGGAGATCTATACAGGTGGAGCTGGGGAAGATGGAGGGTTTCCGATGAACTCTGAAAGCATGCAACAAAATGCTCGAGTGAATGCTTACCAGCTATTTAAATTTAAAGCAGCAAGCTCATTGGCTGCATAAAGAAATAGCTCACCCAAAAAAATGAAAATGCTATCATTTACTCTCGTTCAAGTTAGTCTAAACCTGTATGCATTTCTTTGTTCTGCGGAAAACAAAGGAAGATATTTTGAAGAAAGTTTGTAAACAGGCTGTTTTGGTTACCGTTGACTCATAGAATATATTTTTTTCCTACTATAGAAGCCACAAACTTTCTTCAAAATATCTTCCTTTGTGTTCGGCAGAATTTTCCTTTTTAGGTGAACTATTCCTTTAAGAGCCATCTAGAGTTTCATGAAAGAACTAGGCATTACTCTGAACATGAGTTTGGATGTACTGATATTGACTAAACGGTCTCAGCAAACAAACCATTTTTTAATTACTTGAGAATTAGAGATAAACCTGAATCTGAAAACCAAATCAAATGTTGGGCATATCTACCCGTTTTGCTAGATCCCAGTCGGAGAAAGACACTGCTTATATTTTGCAGTTGCATTGAGCTTCATGCAAGAGGCCATTCGTTGGTTATGTTTCATTGGCGCTTACGTTGCCTTTAAGGAAAAGCAATCACGCCCCTCTCAAAGCGCTGGGAATAGAGCGGGCGAAACGAGGGCGGCTCTTTGATAGGCATGCAGCGGCTGACTGCGGTTTAGAACTGGCCCGGGCTATTCGCTCAACACACTTACGCACACAGACCGCACACACCAGCTTCTCATCACGCACTTCATCATCAGTCCTCAGAGAGCTCTGGAGAAACAAAACAATGAATTACTGAATCAAAACTAAATGAGGCGCTTTTGAAACTGCATGTTGTGGTTCCACTCATATGTAGTCCTGTTGAGGGTATCGCATGTAGAATCGGCTTTTCACTATATCTGTAGTTAACTTATAACACTTGTGGCTAGAGAAAACATCCATCCCTAAAGCAACTGTTAAGTTTTTAGGGATAATTAATAAAACTCCTAAAGAAAACTACAACTGCATTTAAAGGCTCTAGGAATCCCTAGACAAAACATTTATGCCCATGCTTGTTGTTAATTATCTGAAGTATTAGGGCAAATCTCAGTATAAACCTGCCAAGAACACGCCTGGGTCATATTTCATCTCGGAATCTCAAGATTTTGGTACTGAACCAAGAATTTTTTCTTCATTAAGTAAATGTCTAATTAACAAACACTAAAAATGCAAAAAAAAAAAAAACCGATTCAAAACACCCATTGAAAACACCAAAGCGAC
>JAUMHG010000048.1:99502-114694 GCA_032359395.1 Enteromius anoplus
TATATATATATATATATATATATATATAAAATACTACAGTAGCAAAAAATGCAGTGTACTGACACATTTGCAAAATACAAAAAGGTTTAAAATAATAATACAAATAAAATATATATCCCAAAAGTAAATTCAAAAAAGTGAATTTTTAAAAAAAGTTTATTTTAATTGTAGGTTCTTTTTTTTCTTTTTCTTTTTTCTGTTGATCTCAGTGTAAAATGTGACCTTGACAATCTTTTATGAGCCCCATTGAGCATTTTAAGACATTACTTACCAAAAGTAAGTGGTTAGTAAATTCCTACAGGTGACAGGTGTCCAAGTTGTGCAATTCTCATCATCATCACCATGATCATCTACTAACCCCATAAAACAGCATAATTTTTTATAGAAAATAGTATTTTTTTTTAGCAAGGATGAATTAAATTGATCAAAAGTAGGGTAACATTTATAATGATTAAAAACAAGAATAATAATTTTATTTACTAACCCATCAATAAAAGTGAAAAAAAAAATACCTTCTTCCATAGCAGAATCCTGTCCACAAACTCAGATTGTGAAAACACTTCCATATCTCCAATTCCAAATCATCCCTGCACGAACCTTAGCTTTTCCCACTGTGTGAAAACCCCACCACAAAAACATCCGGAAGACCACACACGTGAATAAACAGCCTCAGGTAGTTAAATCCGTCGGAGGAAAAACACGAAAAGTGCACCTCTGGTGTCATGTGTTAACAGATGGTGACAGTAAAAGCCTAGCATTGTTGACGACACTGCTGAGAACTGAACTGCAGCCTGCTGAAAGGGTTAACAGTCTCCTTTTTTTCTGGCAAAGCCACTGATTTCTAGCCACAAAATTAAACAACGTTCGAGGTGGAGAGGCCCAGCCGCCCAACGCAAGAAGGTTTAATTGAAGCCAGCTTGATGTGTAGACACGTTTATTACGTAACAGTTAGACTGCCAGCCACACAAATAGACCATAATAAAGCTCAGCTTTGCACAGCTGAACTCCAAAACGCAATTCAAACACCAATCCTGCAACAACTGTGATGAAACCGTAGTCGACGCTCTGTTTAAGAGCTCAGCTGAAATATGTGCTAACCACACTTAGACTCGTAATAAGGAAATCAGCTGTGCCTGCAAAACCTTGGACAAAAAATAAATACTTAATACGAGCTGGTGAAATTAAATGCAGGCAGTGAGATTTATTCGAAACGCTGCAATTTTCTAAAGGCCCAATCAAAACCTGTTGGGTTCCCATTAATTCAAACTAAGTATATGAGCACTTGAAAACACATTTAAATTGTTGGAGGTTAAGCAACCTTGGAAAACTTCAGATTATTCTTCAACAAAAATAATGAGGGTGTAATAGGACTTTAAGCATGTGATTTGTCAATTATCTGCACTTCTAAATGAAATATATTGACTTAAAATCTTGAAAAATAAAAGTTCTCTGTTCCATGTATATTAAATAAAGAACTGATCATGGCGTGAAAAGGCTTTACTGTGAACCATGCACTGATTATATATTTATGATTATATGATTATATATTTATTTTTATTTATTTTTTATTTTATAAAATAATTTATTTTATTTTATTTTTAAGGAAACACAGGAAATACATTTAAAAAAAATATTTTAAATATAATTAATATAAAATAAAAACTAACTACATTAGCAAAATATTAAAATGAACTAATAAAATAAAATCTAAGAAATGCAATATTCTAAAATAACGCAAATACCAAATAATTAATAATTATGAAAAAAGTGATATTTCTGATTTTTTAACATTCTGGTTGGGACACAAATCAATGTAAAGAAAAGAATATTTGACAAATGTCACCTTTAACACTATAGTAAAATGGAGGAAAAAATACATTCATGTATTACAATACAACTTTCAAGCTATTGCAATCGATCATTTAAACTCACAACAACAATAATTAAAGTTTTAAACCTGAATTTTTTCTAAAAATTAACTTCACAGAAACACTCCTTGAAGAATTCATTTGTGGTTGACCCGAGTCACTGACCGTGAAGTTGCGAAGGTAAAATCATTCACACAACTTTACCTCAGAGCAGATCAGCTTCAACAGTCCAACTCAAACACTTCTTCTACCTCTTCTGGGCTTTTACAGTTCAAAAAGGACAGTAACAAGTAGGATCCAGTCTGATCTGTGTGTGTGCAGTGAACAGAAACTCTTCGCTCTGTCGCTCTCCCTCTAGTGACTGATAACAAAAAGGCTTTTTTGGCTCTTTTTCACACACCATCTCTGTCAGCGCCTCTCCAATCCCATCTCCCCGTCATCACACTTTTCTTACCCAACCATCCCAAAAATGCTGTGGGCAGGGCCCCGGCCAAATATGGGGAGGCCATGTAAACAAGGCCTCAGCACAGTCTGCTGACTGTCCTCCAGTGTTCTAAGCCGAACCCCACGAGTCAGAGCCACCACAAAGACACTGCCGGACAGAGGGAGTGTTTTTACAGTCGTAACGCCTGTCCTCACCTATCACTTGTTTCATGTTGACTTGCCACTGTGTTTGGATGGTTGCTCAGTGTTGCAATTCTATCTCAATTCTAATGTCTTCATTGACTAAATAGGCTTTTGTGATCAACATCGAAAGATTAGGTAGAAAAGTATGTGAACTTTACATACAAATAAAAAAATAAAAATAATAGAAATAATTAAAAAAAAGTCCTGCTGACTTTCAAATAGATAGAGTTTATAAATTAAAGGCATATAAATTTTAGGCCAAAATTATTTTAAATGAAAGTTTATGTTTATACTGTCTGTAACACTGAAAAAAAAACAACAACAAAAAAAACATAAATTTAAGGTAAGTGGTTAATTAATTTTAGCTACATGTATTTATTCAAATGTTGCAACCACTTACCATAAAAATATGTATTACCATGTTTTTCAGTGTGGAATATGAATACATGTTTAACTATGTTTCATAACTTCAATAGTAATGTGTGTGTGTGTGTATATATCGTTTGGGCTGGGCTGTTAATGATAGCAAACCTGGCTTTGAAAACAAGACACAGAAAGCTATTTTGATGGCTTTCAGCCCAGCGCTGAGGCAGGCTATGCTCTGTCTGTGGTTTCTGAGGTGTACAAATATCAGTGGACCAGCAAAGATTGGCCTTGGTTTGCTCTAACCTTGCCAGCGGCTCCTGTTAAACAGCAAAGTGCTATCTGTGGTCGCGGCATGAAACAGATAAGACATCAATTACTGAGCTATTAACATCCAAGAAGAGATAAAGCATTATTATCTTAAAATGCTGCCCTCTCATTTGTGGGCTTCTCTAATTATGGCTCTCAGTCCAGATCGAGTGAGTTTTAAGATAGCGGTTTACTTCTCTAGTACTGTACAAGGAGAACACTGAATGGCTTTAATTCTTCAAAGCATGTAAGATGCATTAATATCGTTCACCCAAAAATGTATATATCTCATCATTACTTGTGTCTTCATTACTCTTCCTTCAGTAGAAAACAAAAATGAAAACTATTTCCAAGCTGCTCGTCTATACTTCAAACATGGATGATGGTTTATATTACAATCAACCTCCAAAATTCCAGTCATTAAATAGCTTTGTGTGGAAAAATGAAATGTCTCATTTGCACTCTGTGTGCACTAAAGACGCTTCACGACACCAGCAATCCCAAACAGAACTAGTGTCTCTCATGCAAATAACATCTTAAGTTTTAGCGTGTCCCTCAAACAAAGCTATTACTAACTTTGTATTTTGTCTTAAAGTACAGTGATTAATCGATTGGGGAAGTATGGTGATATCTGTTATTTTAGCATATTCACCAATAGTGTCTGAAATGAATGAATAAATAAATGTTCATTCATTTAAACTAACTATTAACTACAGTGTTTTTAATTTCACTGTATCATGAATATCATGAAAGTATTCATTCTTTATGAATATGCTATTTTGCTGCATCAGTGTTTCTGCACGTCTCATATCTAATTTAATGCCTTTTTAATGCCATTTAAAAGATCTAATATTCAGAATAATGACCCCAGACTTTGACCAGTAGCAGGACTGTTATACACTGACCCTTGAATTTGACAATAATGCAATGATGATCATTTAAATTTCTATATCAGTTAGAATATTAGCAAGTGCTATCTTTACAAATGGATCACTTAATCATTGACTTAAATGATTCATTCAAAAGCATTCTGCTTAGATATTAGTGAATGTAATAAAATGTGCGACCTTGTTACGGTCAATACATAATTAATTATCCAATTCGCATTGTGGCTATTTCACACTGACTGGAGGCGATTACCAAAATGTTCATATGTTCATACAACGTTCATATTTTGCGACAGTAAATTAAAATTAAGCTATTAATTATAAAGGTGATATATTTAAAATAAACTGGTAATATTTTATTCAAAACCATCTGAAAATGTTTAATGACTGAGGAAATCAATTTAAGGACTTTTAATGCTTTTTAAACCCTGTGCATGCCACAATTAAGTAATAATCATTTAGACTGTCTAGTTTTTACAAATAGTTCACACTTTAGCAGATAAAACATAATTAGCGAAGCAAAGAGTCTGTGAAGGAAGGACAGTGTTAATGACTTGAGATCAGTCATTCTCTCCTCAGACAATGTCAGTCAGTCCTTCAGTCTTGCAGACAGGACGCATGAACTCCAGCACAAAGGCATAATGTCTGGCTGCTTATCATGTCTCTGGAGTCGGTCCTCTGGCTGCAGTCGCTCAATGGAGATGTTTGACTGTGATAGGCATCTAAATTCATTTGCAAATGTGCCCTTTCCATTCAGCAGTCCTACTGACTGAAGACAGACTGTTTTGCATGCAGAGCTGGGCGCTCAAATCAGCTTATTAGAATGATTTGACGATGCTGAAAATTCAGCTTTGCATCACAAGAATAAATTATATTTTAAAATATATGAAACTGGAAAACGGTTGTTTCGAAATCAAAATATTATTTCACAGTATTACTGATTTTACCATATTTTTAATCAAATACATTTTTTCAGGAGCACTTACAAATCTTACTGGCCTAAAACCTTTGAATGGAAAATATATGTAGGCATAAAGGAGTATAAAACACTGCCAGGGGGCAGTTTAGGGTCTTGACTGGAGATTTGGATTAGTTTTACACCCCTCTTAAAGGTGGCAGCCAAGAGCCTCCTATTTCTGCCTGCCCTATTTAAAGCAGTAACTGGTCAAGAGAGTGGCAGTCATCTCGAATGTCTTCAACAGAGAACAGAGTAGAATTTAAATGTGTGCTAAACTGACTGGAGCTCCTAAAATTTGACCCCAGGGATATTAAAAATAACACGGCCATACAGTCTTGACAGTTTTAAAAGTATTTTTTGGATTGCAGCAATCAAAACATACTCTTGGGTGTTTTCTAAGACAAAGTAACTTAGAGCTGTAGCCTTTTTGGACATTGTGACTGGACGGGATTGGTCTGACTGTCTCCTCGCAGCATGAATTGCCCAATTCTCAGCCAACGCCTGAAATATTTCATGAAATGCCACAGGAAGCTGACGAGGGAAACGCAGGCTTGGGATACAGGCTGGTGTTGAGTGACTGTGGTCTAATGCCCACGAGGAAACTGGGCTCTGTGGGATGTTTTCTATTCAATATTGGGATCATACCAGCCTCCAGATTACCCACAGTTCTTTCTGATGCATACCACATGCACAAAACAATTACAAAATCTGGTTAAAATCACAATTTTTGGTCTGATTTAGGGGTGCTAGTGAACAGATCATATTTTTCTCCAAACAGCATGTAACCAACATAACATAACATGTAATAATAACACATTATTAGATTTCCAATATGTGAATTTAATATGTAAATTGTAGTATATACTACCATTCAAAATGTTGGGATCAGTAAGATTTGTTTTAATGTTCTTGATACTGTATGTCTTACACTCACCAAGGCTGCATTTATTTGATAAAAAAAGGGATATTGTGAAATACTTTTACCATTCAAAATAACTTTCTATTTTAAGATATTTTAAAATGGAATTTATTCCTGTGATGCAAAGCTGAATTTTTATTTTTTAACATCATTATAATGTAAAAAACAGTTGTGCTGCTTCATATTGTTGTGGAAAACATGATCAATTACAAGCAGGGACACATTAAATTGATCAACCGTTACAGTATATGTTATAGCGTTAATTAATCATCGGGCAGTACAAATGGCTAGTGTAGTCTATGAGTGACTGATACTGGTAGTCCAAAACTAGATTATTACATGTCCCTAAAACAATTTATCTCAAATAAGATAAAATGTATATAAACTAAAGCATACAATGTAATACAACCCTCAACAGAATTGCATACATTTCCTCTTTGCATTCCTCACTCTGACTTTTGCTCTCCAGAAAGCTGACCCACCAAATGAGGATGTCTTTAAAAAAGGACAACAAATCACATGTCTGAGGACCAGAAGCACACCACAACTTAAAATAAGGAGGCTTGCAGCTTAGACCACAAGGTTGTGAGGACAATTCCAGTGATACGGTGGAGTGTGTGTGTGTGAACTCGACTCGACCTCTGTGATCAGCACTACAAACTCGTCTGATTGAATCAGTCTCTGTCGTACTGCGCGCACAGATTATCACAGACCTGCACACAAACAGCTCTGCCACAAAACTCTGAAGAATGTTGATGATTTGATGTCGGACCGACAGATGACCCGACTCTCAGTGGCCATGATTTGTTGATTAAACCATAAGCAAAGCTAGTGAGCTGCCTTTATGTATATAGACCAGGCAGATGTTTTTTTAGGAAAGCATCCAAATAATGCTGAATAATTCTAAAAAAAATACTGACTCGCAAAAATGTATAAATAAAATGTTAATTTATAATTTATTTGTTTATAATACATACTGTAAATAGCAACAACTGGTGCAGTCAAACAATTAATTGCGATTAATCACATCCAAAATAAACGTTTTTATTTGCATAATGTATGTTTATATTTACAAACATATATATAAAAAAAATATGCTGCGTTTATGTATTAAATGTATATATGATATAAAATATAAATATATAAAATATGTAAATATTTTAGAAATATATACTGTATGTATGTGAATGTACATATAAATAATAAATATACACAGTACACATACATATTTTATGTAATCAAAAATGTTTATTTTGGATGTGATTAATTATGATTAATCATTTTGACAGCACTAATAATTACTAATATATAATTATCCGTAATTTCTTTATAATAAATAAAGTAAAAATAAATAATAATTTATATTTTGTATTTCTTATTAATAAAAAAATGATAAAATAAGGGGATTTAAATGCAGAAATGTATTTTTGAAGTTGTCTGATGCAAAAATAGAACTATTCTACTACCATTCTGGCTCCATTTTAAAAAAGCCCACTACTTCTCAGTCATTTGTTGATAATGGGACTTCAGCTTCACTCACCCTCCACTGAATCTTCACAGCGCTGGTTGAAGTTCTCGTAAGAATCCCAGCGAATCAGAGGATCCTGGGTATTGTAGTCCACAGAAACACTAGGCCCGTTCTCAAGGTGGCCCATTCCTATGACAGAAAGCAGCCGGTCTCAGCTTATAGTCTATTTACAACATTTCTGTAATTTATTTAACAGCAGAACATGAATGACAATAAATAGAGTTCTTACCTTGGATTTTTTCTGGGCCGAAAGAAAAGACAAATTCCACTTTTCCATATTCAGGAAATCTGTCATCTGGAAAAAGAAAGGACTGATCATGCCAAGTGTCATCAGTACAGCTGATTTAATTCAAACCAACAAAAGGACACATGACACCAACCAAACATGAAACGGCAGACCAAATAGTAGACGAAACTGAGGCGAATCCAGCATACCTTTAAATGTTTCATCAAGCTCATCTTTGCCGAAGACGATGCCGAGATCGTGGACAGCACAGGTGTGAAACTGCACTCTGAAGATGACATCACGGGATGGGCTGCGGAAACGCTTGTGATAACACTTGAGCTGTGGACCACATGAGAAACCACACATCATATTACAGCAAAGGGCCAAACACACAGACCAGAAACGGTAAAATATATCACACACCATTACTAAATGAAAGTATGCTGCTCTTCAGCCAGACAGAAAAAGTTAAGGTCCTACCAGTAAAGACTTGAAGCATTACAGCCACAAACAACCATAAACGCTAGAGGTTAAAAAGTTAAGTTTGATTAATCATAACATTGCTTACCACAAAAATTAAAACTACATTAATAATAGTCATTATTTAATAAAATGCATGTATACAAAAATAGTTAATAAACAATAAAAAAATTATAAACAACAATTATCAAATTATTTTTTATTATTAACAAATAATAGCTATAAATAATAATACTAAATACTTAATACTATACAAAAAAATATATATATACACATACATAAATGGTAATGATTGTAAGTTAAAAAAAAGGTACTTTTAAATAATAAAAAATACTACTACTACTAATAATAATGATTATTATTATTATATTAATGATCAATTATAATATGAATAATTAATAAATTATGAATTATATAATGAATATAATAATATGAATATTATATATATATATATATATATATATATATATACATAGTTAAACAATTAAATAATACAAACAATAATTACATATTTTTATATTTTTGAGGATTTCATAAATAATGAAAAAATAATAATAATTTACAATAACGTAGCAACACTTTCAAAGATTTAGAAACGAAAATGTGCAATAAATATTGTTGTTAGATATAAGTTGCCTGACGCAAGAATAAAAATGTATTGATACTTTTCTAAAAGGACAAATTTCTGGTTTGCAGTGCCGGTATAATTACTGTGAGTGGAGTTTGCTTCACTTAAACTTGTAACCACAATTTATGCTTCTTTGTTTTCAGCTGAGGGATGAGTTAAAATGACTTTCTGTGGTAATCGCGCTGTCAGTAGATCTTAACTTGTATTGAACCCAGAACATTCCTTTTAAAGCATGGCAAATCATTCACATAATCTCGCATCAACATACGCACATTCAGCACAGAAAGTTCTATTCATGGGCTTGGAACAGATCGTTTAAGAGGTTTTGGATGCTGGTCGCCTCGCCTTCCCATGGTGCTGCAGTGCCAGAGATGTCAGTATAGTGAAAGTATGTAAAACAACACAGCCTCTCCAAAACCCAGACAAGGACATAAAAATGTCCTCACTGGCCACTGAGGAAACTGTATCCCTGTTTCTGTTGCCCAAAATAACTATAATTAACCTACTTAACTTGGGGCAGATGGACAAAAAATGTACAGCTTTTCAATTCGGAGAGTGAATTAAAACAAACACGACCGATTGAGGAAGACGGGGGCTGGCAGAGCATCCTGCGGTTTCCCCAAACTGCAGCAGATGCTCAGCCCCACACATGGGGGGTCCGCCTCAGGAAAACACATCTCAATGAGTCACAATTAACAAAATTAAGCGTATTTTTAAAAGCCATTTCTCTGAGAATACAAAAAACAATAAAAATCCAATCTGGTCTCACAAAAATATGTACCTCTGTACACTTTTTTGTGCAACACCATTTTTTCCATGCCTTACTCCACATTTCGCCATAGTTTCATAGAGCAATGTCCACTGAGTGGCACTAAAACACATGAATGAACATATAATATAGTATAAAATATAATACATGAGCCCTGGCACGTTTACGTTAATATAGGTATATATTGCAGCAGTTCAGAATTTAAATATCTGTTGAATGTCACTAAAAGTTATCTTTCTATAATGTTGGAAATATGTCTAACATCAATTCCAACCCTAAACCTCCCCGATAGTGTTAACAAATGCAATGTCGAACTGTCGTTACAAATCTGCCATCTATAAAACCCATAGATATGAAGCTGGATATTTGTTATGCTAACGTTTAAAAGCATCAGTTTTCAAATAATCCAGCATATTCATATTGTTTTGAAGCCATAGCATGATATTCTTCAAGTAAACTTTGTAGATGTGTGTGAAAGAAATAAAAGGTTTTTAGACTTTTACTTCCTCTAGTGTTCATTTATGTTGGAAACTGCAGTGATACTGTATGTATTTGTTGGTACATATCTTGTGTCTCGCTAAAAAGTGCACCAAAGTATGCTTACGCCATTAGACCAGGTGGATAATGATGGAGATGAAGCAAAACGAATGCATACGGTACCAAATATTGAGACATCAATTGCAAAATAGAGGCATTTTTCCAGTTATCTCAAACTTTTGGAACCCTTTGTTTCTCAAGGGAGGTATATTGATCTACAATAAGCTTAAGCAGAAGTGCGGTGTGATGTTGTGGATTGTGTTCAGGTTAGAGCCCTCTATACATCGGCTCTGATTGATTTTGCTTACTAAGAACTTCCGAAATCGAGCCCATCAGAGAAAGAGCCACTCTACAAGTGCAGCATTATGGCAGATGACAAAGCACTCTGCTCTTTTTGGCGTTCTCTTCCAAAAAGCTTTCTGAGGTAAAATGCAAATAAATCCATGTCTTTAGGAACGAAGGTTTGATGGATGTCCCTCTAGACATCCTGCTTTATTATTGGCATGTTGCTCTGAGAAATGCCCATAAATGGAGGAAGAACATGTGCGAAGTTGCTCTCCTCCAGTTTATGTCGTCTTAATTCAACACTGAATAGATCATATTTAACACAAAATCAAAGAGAAGCTATAAGAAATTACATTTTATGTATGATCATTTGTTTACGCTGTGACATCACAAGGTTTATTATTATTATTATTGTTATTAATAGAATAAGCAAGGACAAAATAGGTACAATACAGTATAATAATACTACTGATAATAATAAACAAAAACTCATACACTGGGGTGAAGATGTATAAAACTGCCATAACAATATGTCAAATCCACATGTCCCTAAAATAGACTTCATTGACTATCTAAAAACTATTTAAATTTTATTGTTAATTTTGGGCTGAAATATGACTTGGATGTTTTTGTGACAGGTTTTGTGAAATTCCTTCTTACCAGGATGTCTCCTTTCAGAAGCAGGCCAGGTTCAATGGTTATGCAGATACTGGTCTGGCTGTCTCCTTGGACGTTACTGCAAATAATGCAGTCGGGAAGACAACCGTTAACCACAACAAAAAACACATTAAACTTAAACTTATCAAGGCATGGCTGCCAAGCTTTGTATTTGCGTTTAACCGAAAGGGTCATCCCTACTGATAACAACACAGCTGCAGTCTGAGAGCATGCAGGAAGCTATAGCGGCCGAGTTCGGTGATGTATGGGAAAAGCACACGTGTGCGATTCAGAAACCCCCCCAGACACAGACGGCGCTTGTGATTGGACGTCTTGGAGGCTGGGCTACATGCCAGGGAGGCATGAGCAATACTGTGTAGGAAAACATGGGGTGTTTCTTACTAGATCCCAGATGTGTAGACAGGCTGCATCGCCTGGTAGATCTTGAGGAAAGGGCGGCAACCTGAGAAACCATGAGAGAAAGTGAAAGAGAACAAAGGCAGCGTTACTAGAGCACTACAAATGGAGTATCTAAAGGGCACATCTCATCTTCTTTTTGGAGTAAAAACTGTCTCTATAACTTTTTCATATCCTGTTTATACCCAGTATCAACATACTTCTCTGTAGATACTTTTAATAATGTTTATAGAATGGTATTAACATGCATCTAAAAGAAAACATGCGATCGGACTTTGTTGAAGAGAGTGCATGAGATATCTTGAACATGCATTATTTATTTAAGCTTAAATATTATTAATTAGCTAAACTTGTTGACATCACTCACATTGAATTCATACAGTTCTGAATGTTTTGATTTGGTAGTCTTCCTTTAAATTTATCGTTTCTTAAATTTGAACAGTGTCAGACCACAAAAAATAACCCCTTCAACCGCTTAATATTCGCTTTAAATAAATGAAAGAAAGTAAATGTATCCATATACAAAGTAATTTAAAAGCATTTTGTAATGTACCTTATGAAAGTCAGTATACTGCCATTATATAGGCTGAGTGATATCACACCAGAGTTGTTTTAGACCCTACTGACATAAATTAAACGGACAAAAGAAATAAATAAATATTACATTCTTCCAAATATCTTCATCTTTTGTAGAAAAAAAAAGTAATTGTTACAGATTTTTTTTTTTTTTACATTTATTATACTTTATTATCATGAGTTCATAAATCACGAGTCAATTTATTCTGTTTGTTTGTACTTTTTGTCAATAATAATTTTTATACATATACCTACAGTATATAGGTTTTTATATATATATATATATATATTTTTTTTTCATCTTTTTTATTTTGTTTGGTTTCATTATTTTTATTATGTTAGGATAGTGTAGAGCAGAAAGGAAGTGAAGTGGAAGAGAGATAGGAACTTGGGACTCGGAAATGCAAGGGCACTTGCCCAGAAGACTATAGGCACTGGCTTCATTTATTTATTTATTTTTTGTTCTATTGCTTATTCTGTGGACCACTTGGAAACATTAACGTACCCCTGATTTGAGAACCAAATCACTGTATAGGGAGCATGGATTCATTTACACTACAAATGCGATTTGGTCACATGTGTTTCTGACTACCTCTGACTCTGGTTTCAATGATCAGATCACAAAACATTCTGGAACCCCGTTTACACCTGTATTTAGCGCTGACCCCTTGTGATCGGATCACCCGCGATGTAAGTAATAGAGCAGCATGTTGTCAGTCTGACAGGGAGGCGTCAAAAGCAGCGGGAGTCCAGATGAACCGCTGAAACCTGCCTTTAACACCTCCAGCGGTCGCTGACAAATGGCCAGCGGTCAGAGCATGTCAGCTCACCTCCTTTGGACTCGAAGTTTGGGATCCCGTGCATGATGACATGGTGCAGAAACAAGGGCTTGTTGTTGATCTTGATGTGACCAGAGAGCAGACCGCTGAAATACTGCACATACCTACAGCGGAAAAAAAAGATGAGCACAAATAACATAAGCAAAATAAACCAGTAGACCACACAACACACATGATTGCAGACAGCTGTGGAGGACTGAGATACGAGTCTATAACAGGGATAGCAAATTCCTACTACTTCTGTATCAAGCAATTAAACAAATAATAATAGTTATCAATACTATTCAAGCAGTCAGAAGGATACATGTATGATGGCATTCCCAAAAGTGCAACAGTATGCCATTTAATCCCATGTCAGCACTTTAGGCTTTTTAAATTTACAAACCAAATTAAATTTTTTTAAGTCTAACAAATACAATAAGAAACAGAAAACAAACAAAGGAAGATATTTTGAAGAAAGTGTGTAACCAGGCTGTTTTGAGTCACCATTGACTTTATTATAGGTTAATGTCGATATCCACATATACTCATATGTTTAACATTGTATAAATTAATATAATGTTAAACATTTAAACCATACTGTAATGTGTTACCATGAACAGTATATGCTTACAATGTCTAAAAAAAACTATATTTATATACTGTATGTATTTTTAACATTATTAAATAAGCTACCACTTCAACAGCATTTGACTGTGGATGATGTCAATGGTATTGCTATCGACTAACTCATTTAGGAAACACAATGCACCTGTTGTACAGCACAATCTCACTGAGTGTGTGAAAGTCTTGGGTTTCAAGCAAAAGACATATTCACGAAAGTCATACTACATAACATGCTACAGTATCAAAACATTTAGGGTCACGGGACGTTTTGATCTGCAGTCGTGTGCAATCCCTAAGCGCAGATGTTAGCTCTTATAAACAGGAAAAAGCATTTTTCTTCTTGAAGGCTGAGGCCGTGTCCCAGGAGAGGGACAGTGACAAGCACTTCTGCATCTTCCTGGCCGAATGCCCGTGTCCTGGTTTCCTATGAACATTCAGTTGTTCCTGAGCCTCTCTGTTCCAGAAGAGAAAACATACGCTGCTTCTTTCCTCCTGGAGCAAAGCTTTTACCATGACTCTGCCTTTCCATTTTCCATGAAAGGAGTGGAAGTATGTGCCCCAATGAAATCTAGTTTTAATGAAGCCTGAAGTGCCAGTCCTTCCATACACAGATGGAATGCCTGATTCTGTAAAAGCAGCATATCCGTGGCCAAGTGTTCCCTTATGAGGCATAAATGGGTGTGTAGGGGTGTGTGCTGAGGCACAAAGCGTACATACACTTATATCAGAGCCTTTGGGTATGAAACTGTACAAACAGAAAAATTCTGCGAAACGACAAGGGAAAATATTTATATTGCACATTTTTTTTTCTTTAATATATCATCTGAAGTGAGAACATCTGACTGTCTAAATAATGAGTCATTTATTTGGCTTATTTGATTAGTCACCTAATAATAGTGCAGAGTACAAAATACTACTTTTTACACATAATTCATAGTTACTTGTTTAGAAATGTGTAAACAACCAAGTTTGGTTTGGTTTCTAACTCTGACACTGTACATTTAAAGCTAAGCAGCAGAATAGATGACACTGGCAACCGCTTACGTCTAATTATAACTCAGGAAATAACAACACAAGCGTCCGGCATCCCAAACATGGCTTTCCACGTCTCTCCAGCACATATTTGTGAAATTATCATTCTTAAGGAATTTTGACGTACATATCTTCCACAGCTAGCACGTGCAGATTTGAGCGTTTGAGAAATTAGGATTCATTTACTGAGGTTTAAACATTCTTTTTTGTACAAATTTGTACTTGTTACTAAAATAACCACATAATTATCCAGGGATGCACGTTACCACACAAAGTTTGGGGCTGGTTAGATGTTTGAATGCTTTTCAAAGAAGTCGCTTGAGCTCACCATTGCTGCATTTATTTGATCAATAATACAGTAGACATTGTGAAATATTTAGTGCTGCCAAATGAATAATCGAGATGAAGCACATATTAAAAAAAAGTTTTGGTTTACATAATGTGCGTGTGTACAGTTTACATTTATTATGTTTATATAAGTGCACACTTATACAGTATATATAGAAAATATTTACATGTATACATTTATATTTACATAATATATTATATATATTTAATATACAAATATAAATTTTTCACACACACACATACATATAAACAGTACATAAGCGTGTATGTGTATTTATATATAATATAATAGTATATATAATATAAATTATATAATAATATATATAAAATTAG
>JAUMHG010000048.1:119523-129658 GCA_032359395.1 Enteromius anoplus
TATATATATTATTTTTTATTTTTTATTTTTTTTACTATTATGGTACCCTGCACCACAGCCTGGGAAAAATGGAAGTAGTTATTCATTAAAGGGTTAGTTCACTTCCAAATGAAAGTCATTACTTACTCGCCTTCATGTCATTCAAAACCCATAAGACTTTCGTTCATCTTCAGAACACAAATGAAGATATTTTTTGATGAAATCAGAGAGCCACCTGGCCCTTCATAGACAGCAATACAAGTGTAATGATCAAGGTCTAGAAATGTAGTAAATACATCGCTAAAACCAAAACCAACTGTCACAACTTTAGGGATGCTACAAAAAACATAAAAAATAAGTTACTCAGTCATTCTTTTCCCATGAGTTACATCTTCCAACATTTCGGAGAGTACTTAAGAAGGTATTTGACCTTTTTGAGTAAAATATGTTATTTGTGTTTTCTTTGCAAAAATAAATAAATAAATAAATAAATTTTAAAAATGTAGCGTCGCAAAATTAAGGCAATTATGTCACTTGGACAATGTTACTGATGTATTTACTATGTTTTTTGGACCTGGGATCAGTTCAGTTGTCTTGCTGTCTGTTGAGGTTCAGATGGCTCTCTGATATCATCAAAAATATCTTCATTTGTGTTCTGAAGATTAACCGAGGATCTTACGGGTTTGGGACGACATGACAGATTTTCATTTTGGGGTGAAATTACTCTTTAAGGGATGATCAAATAATGGCAAAGGGATGATGTTTTCAGCATGCATCTCAAATGCTTTTCATAGATTCTGTGGGCATGTTTGCACTGCTACCTGATTTGCATACTTCCTGAGTTAAATGGTAGCTAAACCAACACAGGTAATGCATGCAAATAAAACAGCACTATCGGTGGGTGCAATTCATTCTCCAGAATTGACATAGAGTGCAGTATCTACTGCAAAAACCCCATCTACCAATGAAAACAGGAATGTGCTTTTTGGCAGAAAAACAAAGGGTCCCAAAGGACTTCATTTTAAGGTTGTGTCCAAACGGAGAGTTTCCCAAAACAAGAGACAGATAAAATAGCAGCCCATGTAAGTAAAAGGCAAAAAATTTCCCCGGTAGCTGAAATGGGAGCTATTTGTTGTGGTGTAGTGGTAATTTTACAAAGAGTCTTCTCACAGCCTGGCATGAACACACCCAACAGCTGAGAGACATAAGACCATCGGAATGGATCAGAGATCAACTTCAGCGTTACATAACACAAGATTAATCTTTCATTTGTTTTGTTTTTTTATATTCTTTTGGTTTCCCAAATAAAAAGAAGAAAAGAATAATCATGAAGTACATTTGACTTGTGTAGAAAATGAACACTTGCTTATTTATCCAGTGAAAATTTAATTTTTTTGTTTTATTTGAACTTTACTCCTTTTTTGTTCACAAACATTCCGTATAATTTGTTTGTGTATTTTTACGAAATGTTTCTTAATTTTCCTTATAGAAATGCATTCGTAAATATGGTTTTGTTTCCTGCCTGTATCTACAGCAAACGATCACGCAAGATAAACGTGCCATATCTATTATACTGTGTGTGGGAGAGAGACCCTATTAGGACATTGTAACTTATCTCTAGAGATTGTGTAGATGCTTTAAAGAATGTCGTACTCTTAAACTGCAATAAAGAATGTGATACTGATCCAAGTAGAGTCAAATGTCAGCCGGCGCTGGATTTAGGAATGCTATGAAGATCCCTTGAGATGTTCATTATAGCAGCATATAGCAACACATGAGATATTGACTGTACTGATTTCTGCCGAAGACAGTCATCTCTTACCTAGATGGTCTGTGTCGAGACTCCATGCTCTTGGAGGATTTGGTTGAGCCCTAAAACAAAGGAAAATTCTAGTTATGATCATGAAAATGTGGTTGATGCTTTCTGAAGGAAACAGGCCAGCCTGATGTCATGTTTAAACGTGGGTATTACGTTACATTTACAAACATAAAACATACTATTATGTACATTTTTACTGTTGCTAAAACGTACAATTTAGATGTATTTTACCACTTAAAATGTACAAATGGCTACTAATTTTAGTTAAAATACGTAAAATAGTTTAATTTAATTAAGATATTTGTATCAGTGCATTTTTATCGTTTTGTCAAAGAAGCGATTGAGATTTTTAGACCATTTAATCTATCCCCAAACCTACCCATTTTTAGCGAATATAAAAAGACATAAAACGCAACTGACCAAAATATGCAGGAAAATAATAGCTTTCGTAACAACATATTAAAAAAAATAATAATGTATAGTCGCTAATTCCACTCGTACCTCTAAACCTTAACATACCTATCTCTGTAGAGGGTAAGAAAAGCATGACAGACAGATAAATGCAATTACAATCATTTATTTATTGCAAAAATGTCAAAAGAACTCGTGAAGGGCGAATTATTCAAAAAACATTTCACCAGAAACACAGCATGTCGCAATTTATGACGAATGCAGGCCAGAGCCAATGAAGATCACCAAATAAAGGCTTGGATTTGGTTGTGTTCCTCGCAGTCGTATGGATGCAAAAGAATACGATTACAGTGCACGAATAAAATGGTTTCATTTTGTAATTGTTGCGTTTTTTTGTGTATTCACAGCATGTCAGAGAAAACCCCTTTTTTGGCCCTTGGCATTAAATGACAAGTAACTACTGTTATTTATTTTAAGGGTTTAAAATGAAGTCTCGTTTAACATTATAAAGGCCTATTTTTGGAACAGAATGAAACGTTATCATTTCATATGAAGTAAGGTTAAATGGTTTAATAATGCAGTTGCAAACAAGGCAATTGATATGACAACTAAAAAACCACAAAAATAATACAATTAATGCCGCGATTTGAAAATACATCAGGATCCATTTTTAGGTGTCAATACTGTACGTCAGTTTTTGTATGTTAAAAAGCTGAAAATATTTAAGAATTTGTACGTTTAGATGCTGAAAATACACCAGTATTGTACGTTTTAGTGCCTGTACAACATAAGTATATATACGTTTTATAAAACAAAGTTTTACATAAAATGCATATGAATTTTCATGAGGTCAGGTTGAACGATCAGACAAAAACTGAAGTAAAGTTTTAAAGCATCAGAGCAGATCCAATTGTTTTCTGTTATTTTTTTTTTTAAGTGCCTGCAAAGAGCTCCATGATCACTTGTGGAAAAAAAAAAATCATGCATTCTTAATGGCTACATCTGTATGAAAGAAAAATCTAGTGCCACAGACACAGCATAAATGTACTGTAAATGTCTAAATATAGATGCAAGACAAGATTGCAATTGCACAAAAAAAAGTTCTTAATTCCGAAGTTTATCAATGAAAGTCAATGGAAGATTCTCAGATTGTAATCTTTATTCATAAAGCATACATTTTAAAAATTCCAATTTTTAAAATGTTGATATAATGCAAATGCATTCACGAAACATTTGACTGACCATAAAGTTTTACATATACATATATATATATATATATATATATATATATATATATATATATGGTTTGGAAGTGACAACATACAGCACACTCTTTGTTTAGCCTTTGCAGATAATCTCAAAATGACCAAATCATGTCCAATTATTCAGCCTGACTGATAAAGTAGTCTATCACTAATAATGATCTCGCAAATAAGACAGTTTCCAGATGTTTTTAGCCCATTTCCTGTTTAAAAATGGCCGTAAACCAGTTATCCTCAGGGGAGGTTTACTGTTCATCTCCAGAGCTCAGACTGTTCTGCTGATTACACCAATGAGAAGGCTATTTGTTTGGAGAGTCACTTTTGGTTTGTGTTTATCAGTATGTAAAACTGTGTTGATACAGTCCAAAGAGATTTGATGTGAGTGTGTAAGTCTGTATCTAACACTGAGCATGCTCTTAGCTTTACTGTATATACAATAATATAAATGAAATGTCTGCAAAAGTGTGTCATTTCTGCACTATACTTAGTTTACTGTGGGTCGTGGAACAAAAATACACTTTTCACCTGTGAAATTACATTTAGAAGCAGATAAAAGTCAAAGTGTTATCAGTCTCACTTTTAAATTCTATCACGAAAGAAGGATATAAGCCTTGAAAGATGCGTGGTTTATGCTCACTATCTAAATGACATGCTAGTGCATGACTGAAATGACTAAAAAGGAACAATGCTTACTAAGAAAACCCAGAATCCAACGTATAATTACACACAGTGCTGGGGCCTTTTCTAGAAACTGTATGGACTTTGCATGTGGTTTCCTATATGTAGCAGTCTTATAATAGCATAAAACAACTTAAAGGAAATGAATTGATGGGAAAAAATTTCAAGTTTAATGTCGGCAGTAAGAAAACAACACACAAGGTTTGAATTTGCTGGAAACTGGGAAATGGGAAACGAGTATGTCAATTAATTTACTACAGATATTCCAAAGAAAATACTGTCTATCAAAACCTATTTGGAATGTTATTTGGTTGAAAAAGAAAAACATGCAAAGGGCATGGCAACATGATTGTTTCCAAACAATTCTCCTAAACCAATTTGACATTGGTTAGCAAACAGTCCCACCCCCAACTCTTCCAATTGGTCAATTCTCAAGAGGCAAAACACAAAACAAAAACACACATTACCCAATTTCGAGGACTTTTCCAGGTCTGGAAATTACTACAGGAACAGTAAAAACACTCAATATTTTATTTAATGAATTCTTTAAGTTCTTAAAGATATAGTCCACCTTAAATGAAATTCTCAGCATCGTGTCATTCCAACTCAATATGACATTGTTAAGAATGTGTCAGTGTTTTGTCCATACAATAAAAAAGGATAGAATCCAAAACATCACTGACTCCCATTGTATGCACAAAAACACCAATTAAACATATCTTCTTTCCACGAAAGAAAGCAAGTCACACAGGTTTGAAATGACATGAGGTTGAGTTACAGAATTTTAACTGTTGGGAAACAGTTGGGAAATTAAAGTAAAATGGTCCCCCAGCATTCATTTCCTTCATAATTCTCCTTTCCAAGAATTCAGTGAAATCTATTACAATATTGTTTGCACGTATAGCATTTAGAGCCCAATTGAGCTTTCAATGAACAGACTGTAAAACACCATTAACACATTTTGTAGTGTAACACACTTTTGTGTGTATAGATTACTGGGCCAGGCCATTACAAACCATCATAAAACACAAGGAAATACAAATAAGCCATACTAAGAGAGACTGCCAAAGTTGCTCACTCATAGTCTGAGAAAGCCATTGTGACACACTCGAGTAAAACACCCTGGCATTGCAAACCCCCTCTCTATCCATCCGCAGGGTCCACCTTCCATCTCTCGCCACACGGTGCCCGGCTCCAAAAACATTTCCTTAATCAGCCGATAATTGCGACCCCCAGAAGGACAGCCAAGAAAGGGTGGGTGGGGGGGTTTGAGTGGGTCTCAGCCAGGCTTGATCAAAACCAGCTGGAAATGCTGCTTTCGAGCGGGCCCGACAAATGAACGTTTAGAGAGCACAGGGGCTAAAGCGAGGGAGAGCTTTGAGGAAAAAGTTGCCTAACAAGACCTACAATCCGGAAAGGAGCCAAAGTTCGGCGGGAACCCGGAGGCCTACCTTGAACAGGTAACCCGTACTCCACCTCCAAGCATCGCGAATGGAGGACAAACGCCTCCGTAGAGAGCCGCTGGGATTCATGGCTGGGAATTAATGCTTCCCTTCTCCTTGCAGTCCCCTTTTCCTGAAACGCGCCCCACGTTCCCGGCTCTATTTTGGTTCTGCGCTGTGCCGAGGATGCCACATGCCTGGCGTCAAACTCAAGCGGACCGCAGCTTTCTTCCTTCTCCCACTTTCAGAGTTACTCTTTCTCTTGTTTTGTTCCCTCCCGCCTCCTTCTCCAGCCCCTCCCTTTTCCTCGCCACCTCTCCCCTCCCTCTTTCCCATGCTCTGTGTGTGTGTGTGTGCGCTGCCACCCGCGTTTGTTTGGATCTTCGGTCTAGCCTTTGCTCTCTCTCCGGGTCACACACACAGCAGCTGACTGGAGGAGATGATCATCCCGAGCTAACGGCTTCAGCTATTCACAGTTGTGTCACCTCCAGTAAACCACGGCCTACCACCTCCCTTTTCACTAGAATACAAACGTATGGTTTTCTTTCTCCTTTAAAGTGGTCAAATCAAGCCGGGGGTTTTTGTTATGCATAGTTTTTATCCCTGAGGTCCACTTAGGATGCTAAAAATAGCCGTTATTTCGTTTTTCATGAGTGTTTTCCATCCTCTCGCTGACCTTGAAGCAAGACATGTACTTTTGCTGTCATGTCTTAAAGAGATTTCTGAGTAAACTTTCACTTTGCATGTGAAATGTGATGGTGTTCGACAGTTATTAACAATTGATACAGTTTTAACCGCCTTGTCCTTCAACAACAGTCTTTCCAAAAGCCTGCTTCCTACTGTGACATATCTACATGATCTCATGATAATTTGTATGCCTTTTACATAAAATGTTGTTCTATATGTTTTTAATGGCACTAAAACATCCAATACTGACGTATTTTCAGCATCTAAACATACAAATACTTATGTATTTTCAGCATTTAAACATGCAAAATTGACATATTGACTACACCTAAAAATGGATCTTCATAAATATTGAAATCGCGGCATTAATTTGATTATTTTTGTTGGTATTAGTTGTCATATCAATGACCTTGTTTGCAACCGGTTTGTGATTTCTACTGCCAGCTCCTTTCCAAAAATAGGCCTCTATAATGTTAAACAAGACTTCATTTTAAACCCTTAAAATAAATAACATTTCTGCAATAATTTAACCTTTAGTTGTCATTCAATGTCTACATGCAATAGGCCACAAATGCGGGTTCTCTGACATGCTGTGACTGACAACAGAACTATGAAATACACCAAAAACGCAATATAATTGCAAAATGAAAGATCTATACGACTGTGAGGAACAAATCCAAGCCTTCATTCTGTGATCTTCATCCCTATCCCGAGCAGCGACACTAGTGGCCGTAAACAGCAGATTGACACGCTAGTTACAAATTCTAATGTTGTCGCTTCAAACTACATTTTATGGTATGTTTTATTGGCTCCCACCTACAGTCATCACAGATTGCGACATGCCGTGTTTCTGGTGAGGTGTATTCGAATGATGCAAAAGGTTCACAGAAACACTAACACTAACCAGGTTAATATTTTCATTTATTTAATATTTTTGAATATAATAGTTTTCTGGTTATATTATAAATTCTGCTCTGGACAAACCTTTCCTGAATATTTCAGTCAATTATGTTTTATATCGTTTTTATATTTGCTAAAAATGGGTAGGTTACATTTTGGAGGTAGGTTTAGGTGTCTAAAAATCTAAATCGCTTATTGATAAAGTGATAAAAATGCGTATTTGCTAAAATGGGTGGGTTTGGGGTAGTTTAAGGGATCAGACTGGACATATTCACAAAACACATCAGCACAGAAATGTGTTGTGCATCTAAACAAATCTTATTACGATAAGCTTCAAAGTCACTTATATGCTAGTTCACACTTAAAATACAGAAAACTGAAAAAAAAAAATACAGTCTATAGTTTACGTTATATTATATTAAGTATATATATATACTGTATACACACTTATAGAACTTGAACTAGAAGTTAATATATAATATAATCTGTCCAACGTCCTTTATTGTCTGCTGTGGATGGACGGACCAAATTGTAAAACCTGAATAGGCGTTGTTGACGTGTAAATGTGGGCCGTTGTATGCTAATGTGATCATGTATATGTGGTTTGACGTCAAAATGTTGTATAAGTTCAGAATCAGTTTTTTGCACATTTTTCTTCAATAAATGTTCTTTTTGTACTAGGGAGAACATTTTGAATTCTCAGTGAGTTACAGTATGCTTTCACAGTACAATGAACTCTTTATCTCAAAAGATGTGAAAAAAAAAAATTGATTCCTCATAATATGACTCATCTAAATCAGAGCCAGAAGGAATTAGAAGTCCAATGACTATATTCAAACCAAAGACATTTTCAAAATATCTCTATCACAGTCACTGCTTCAGAAGGAGAATTATGGTCTAAATTAGAGAAAACGGCAAGCATGCTATCAAACTCTGTTTAAAAAAATAGGCTCTGAACTAAAACGAAAAAGCATGCCACAGGGAGTCATATGACAAACTGATGTACAGATTCAAAGGGTTTGTTATTGTGAATCAAAGACGTCCGCAGAACCACAACTAAGTGACCGTGAGAGACCCTAGAGGTGAGGGTGGTGCACATCGCCCATGATGCCTCAAGAATGAGTTATACTGCCCGACACAGCTGCAAACACACATTGCTCTAAACATCTAGAGAGCTATATTTCACATTATTTTCAGAAATGAAAAATGCCAAGAATAATATAGCTTGATGAATGACTAACAAGATATTTTCATTCAAAGCAATATCCAGCGGTGTTGCATCAGGAGCATATACGTATCAGTTTAAAATAATTAAAAAATGCAAAAGGGTCTTGACCACATGAATGCAATCATGTTATGTTTAAGCTTGCTTGGGTAAATCTCATGAAGGAGAACATGGCTGCGATTTAAATTCGGCAACCAAGAGGTTTTTGAAAGCAGTTTTCTAAAATAATGTTTTGGGTGGCACATTTCTGTCCAATTGATTAGAGAGGGAGACCAATTTGTACTTGGAATGTTAACCGCCCAAAATGACTTCCAGTCCGAAACGGCTAGAAAAACCAGCAGTTTATGGAGAGGATTAGGACTTTATAACACACGTTTCTGAATTTCAAAGACAGGTGGAGTGCAATTGTACAAAAAAAATATTTTTACAAACTTTACAATGCTATGCAAAGGTCATTCAGAATAGTAAAATATAACAATAGTCAAAGATTAGACTACTTGAACCTACAATTTAAAAAAAATCTCTCTCTCTCTAATTTTTTTAATGAATGTCTATCCAAAATCCTGGTTTGTAAAATGATACTTCCTTTCTCAAGCCAAGTAAGATCCAGGAGTATTTGGCAAATATTTATGCTGATCTGTAAGTGAATCGTTACACTGAATAAGCTGCGTGGATGATTGGTTTGGACCGTGGCAAACTAAATTCAAAGAGCACATTATACGCAAAGTTCCTACTCACACATTCAGAAGAAAATAACTGTCACAGCCAGTCACACACAGAACATATGCATACTGAAAATTCACAGATTACAGCAGAATTCTAACGGCAGACAATCACAGTTTTCAATGAATCCCAATAAAAAAAATATATTTTGTTTTATTATTGTTTTGTGAATACACTATAGAACCTATCAAAATATAGCAACCATTACAATTTTAAATAATGTACATTTTATAAAAAAATATGTATAAAATAAAACATTTTGATTTAGCTTAACTAAGTTTTTTTAGTACTAAAACTAAATGAAAATAACGTCGTTATGTTGATTTGGCACCTAGCTAAAATAAAATAAATAATAAAAGAAAAAATAAAGGAAAAATGATCCACAACCAGTATTGCGCAACAAGTATTTCAAGAAAAAAAAAACATTACTTAATTAAAATGTTTGACAAATGATCAAGCAGTAATTCTACTCTAAGGGTGTACTGACACTAGGCAGTTTGAACCATGCCCGAGTGCGTTTGACCAATAAAGCGCGGTTCATTTGACTAGTGTGAGTGCTCTGAACCGTGCCCGGGCGCGTAACGCGTAACAAGATGCGCAACGTCACGTTTTTGCCACGCGTCAAAACCAGCATAGCGGGGAAAGGGTCGCTTCAGTCTATGGCAGAGGTGCAATGTTTGTTTAACAATAGGCTGTGAGAGCGCTGTGGACCACCGCGGACCAAACAACTCAAAATTACTATCCACAAAGTAAACAGAGCGCTGCTCTTCCTGTCTGTTTATCCTGAATCCGTCGCACCATAAAGTTCAAAATGCAGCAGCTAGAGTCCTCACTAGAACCAGGAAGTACAGTATGAACATATTAGTCCGGTTCTGTCAACACTGCACTGGCTCCCTATCAAAACATCGTATATATTTTAAGATCTTGTTAAATACTTATAAAGCCCTGAATGGCTTAGCTCCTCAGTACTTGAGCGAGCTCTTATCTCATTATAGTCCTCCACGTCTGC
>JAUMHG010000048.1:131799-145544 GCA_032359395.1 Enteromius anoplus
CATAAATAAAATGTCTCTTTTTAAATTGAAACTATTATAAAGGTGTATCTTTATATACACATGTATATGTGTTTGTGTGTCTTATTTTCATTTAATAAAATATAAAATAAAACTAAATCATAAATATAAATGTTATAATATAAATATTTTAGTTTTTTTTTCTTTTAAATTTAACTATTCCTATAACATGCATTTATATATTTATATTTATATATTTATATATATATATATATATATATATATATATATATCACACACAAAACATGTAATAAAGTTGTAAAAGGTTGTTTGCAATACTCACTGTTGTCTCTATATGTTTCAATGGGAGGTCATTGCTCGGGGCCTGAGGTGAAAGAAACAGAAAAGAAAGCAAGCAGTTAATACACTGACCAGCATAAATGACTACAATGGCTTCAGGAAGCCTGCTCTCCTGACAACCATTCACATTACAAGACAGCTGGACACTTGAATGTTTGTTTTCTAGATTCATTCATTACTCATCTAAATACTAATGTTACTAACGTAGTCAGACGTAGACGTAGTCTTACAATAATTCTAAGAGCAAAAGAAAGTCCTACAAAAATCATTATAATAACTAAAATGAACAATCAAAAGTAAACCAGAGCAAGTTGCTACCAACGCCAAGATCATGGGTTCAATTCCCAGGAAATGCATGACATACGAATACAATCATCTGCCAAATGCAAACTGTACACTATTGGTTAAGTAATTCTGTCATATACTGATCGACCAGCATCAAAGAATGAAAGAGAAGACGTGGGCTGGCTCCAGTGTAGGTGCATCACTAAACAGCCTAGGTAAATATTTAGACAGAGCACATACTTCCAGAGTTACTGTGAATCTGCCTGGTGGCCGAGAAGCACCATATACAGAAGTTTAGCACAGGATCCACAGCATAGTTTATTCTCCCATCGATCCCGAGCCAGAGAAAGGCATTTATTTATGAGGTTTCTGGGCCCCAGGAATCTATGATGTCATTGGCCAGCTTGAGTCTGGCTAGCCTCAAAATACCCATGTAAGTCTGAGATGGCACAAGAACACAAGAAATCACCATGAGGAGACGGCAAGACATGGCAAGACAGCGTTGAGATCGCTATGTCCCGCATTACTTTTCCAGCATCAGGCAACTCTGATGTTCTTCGCACTACCTCTGAACTCAATGGCAAAGTTGAAGAAGTCAGGAGATATAATGCATATAAAAGATGTAATTGGCACCCAAGGAATCGAAAACTAAAGAAAACCTTAAAAGGGTGACTGAAAAGGAAAAGTTTGTGGATGAAGCCTTGTTTAAAGCCTTGCTTTGCTTAAATTTTAAATACTAGTATATATATATATATATATATATATATATATACACTCACACATTATTTTGAACATTAATTCTGTTCTGAGGTGCACTAGCCCATAGTTTTTTAATGTAGCTTTCCAGGTACTGCAAAAGACAGAAATAACCGACTTCAAACGTTTTTCTTTTCTTTTTTTTTTTTTGTTGGTAAAAATACTAATGGTCTAAGACTTTTGCTCAATACTGTATATTTTAAATTATTTGTCATTTTACATTAATATTAATTATACATTTATTTAAGTACAAACATACATAATATATCAGATAAATGCAAAAAGAAACAGTTTCAATCAATAAATTTTAAATGTGATTTGACTATAATTGCTGCTTTTTTACGTTTTAAATACAGGATATATATGTGTATATATATATAGATAGACAGTATATACAAACAGATATTTTAAACTTTTAATATTACTTTTAAAATATTACTGTTTTTATTTATGTGTTTGTTTGTTTTTAATCAAATAAACGTTGCTTTGGTGAGTATGCAAGTATTAATTTATAAAATGTTTCAAAATGTTATTCATTCCAAACTTTCGACTGGCAGTGTATAAAAACATTATTTCTGCGTTTTGATATAATGAATAAAAAGTTGTGATCGGCATCCTGGGACTTGTTCAAAACCTAAAGGAGATTCAAAACAGCCTCTGCTGAAAGGCGAAACCTCAGGATTTTGAGGTCTGAGTGGTCAATGATGTAATGTGAATCCTCAAATCTCTGTATTCCGCAAGAGACCCTACATGTCTGACTCAATTCCTGAGGAAGAAAAAAAAATCTGAAGGGAAATTTGCACTACTGAAGCCCCCAAAACGGCCTCCCAGAGCTGAGGCTCGACGGCTAACTAGAGCGCATCCTCTCTACCGACACAGAGCAAGAATACTTGGCAACCTCAACTTTCTGTGTGCTTCTGAGAGCCTCGTTATGTCTATCTAGCATGACCACCACCAAACCCATAATGGTTCTCGCTGGCCACACAAACATGTCAGTCCATCAGATACAGTACAACCCCTGGCGGAACAACACAGAGCAGGAAGGTCATCATCTAGGTCTCTTATCTCTGTTATCTGTCTTCTTTGCCAACACTTTTTTCAACCACTTCTGAAGGAAAGCAGCGATTTCAAAAGAAGTTAAAAACACCCAATCCAAGCCACAGGTACAACAATTTCAAGGATAAACAACATTCACGCGTCTGGGAGTGTGCTGGGATTTAAATGAAAAGATGGGGTCTGCTGAGAACCGTGTGCAGATCAGACGCATGATAATAGCGCTGCTGGGAAATTTTTTCTTCTCCGCCGGTACAAATGTTAAACCTCAACACATTTTATAAAATCTGACACCCTCTCTCATCTCGCTTCGTCGGCACTCTGTATTTTGTAAACTATTCTTCTCCACGGCTTTCTACGAGTTTTGGTGTTTACTTCCATCTTTCTTTGATCATTGACTTCATTTTTTTTCCCCAGAATCGGCCAGCAGTGGATGCAAAAAGGAAAAGATCTCAAACTGTGATCGTGTGAAGGTACATAAACATAATAAACATGAAAACAGATGTTTTTAGCGGGTACGAGTTGCAACGGCACAGATCTATTCTGGAAAAGGGGACAGAGAATGGCAGCTCATTTGCATTTAAAAAGACAGGCATGTAAATCAGCCTTTTTCTCCTTCCACTCAAAACAGGCATTTTTAAAATTATCTGTGAGACATTTTGAGCTGAAAACTGGTCAAACTTGCAAAAAAAAAGAAAAGTGATGAAAGTGGTTTACAGTATAACTACAGTGTTGACGGCAGAGACAGTTTCCCAGGATGTTGAGTTGGGAGTATTGCACCATAGTAACAATGGTGAGCAATATTTTGCATTGAGCAACCACCCAAATCTTGAGTCACCACAATCTTGGATAAAATCTGCAATTTTTGCACAATTTGTGGCAAAGATTCTTAATCATCAGGCTACTATTGCCAAAGTAAAGTCAGTGCTCTGGTCTAACATGCTCAGCAAGACTTCCTTCAGGCTTATGTGGTTCAGACTGCTTCTGAAAATGTTAACAAGAACTGATCTTTTTTAACTCCAGCAGTCATAGCTTTTGGTGCAGGCGTTTACTGGACAGTGATCCTGTTCAGAGTGCGTTGGGTGAGGTCAATTTTATCCTCTTCTTTCACAATAATTATGTCTGGCTAGCTTTTGCAATCCATTCTTTAATGCTGAACTCACCCTGAAACTAAGCAGTATTTAACTTTGGGTAAGTGAGTAAATAAATAACAAAAGAAATAAATGCTCAATCAATCAAATGGTTGTTGTTATATGCTGATAGAAAAATAAATCCTCCTTTTATTTTTTAATGAATAAATAACATTGTAATACTATTTTTTTAATTATTATTATTAGTTGTAGTATTGATGCTGTTGTATTGTTATATATTTCCATTTTTAAAATCTATTCAGGTAGCAAACAAAGAAATGCAAACTTGACTTAAAAAAAATAATTGCAATATGTATCATTTATCTAGTATAAGAAGCCTTCTAAAGTAAACTTTAACTGATGTCTTTAAATGTTGTGATTAGGAAATGTGCATGTAAATAAATAAATAAATAAAAAGGTTTTATTGGTCTTATGAATAAACAAGCACAGATCTGTTTAAAATGTGAATTGATTTTTTCATGTTTCTTTATATTTAACAAATTGAATGTACCAGGGGTGCTTCCCATAAGCATTTTTAGCTACCTATGACCGGAGGTTCCACTGAATTCAATTGCTATCAATGGAACATGCGACCTTTTGGGAAACGAAATGTGTTCCAACTCACAAATTATAATGAAGTCAATCCTTAATTGATGCTATGTGACAAAGTTTGAACACTTAAGGTCTGAGAAACTCGTAGTTCCAAGCATGAGGTAGAGTCATAGAACAGCGAGGCCTGTTTTAGTGAGCAGGACTAACAAGGGCCGCCTGACAGGATTACAGGATGAGATCTGTGCACCGATGGAGGCTTAAATTCATCAAAGAGAAAGACAAATTCATGTGTGACTGACTTGATTTGGTCCAGACTGACGCGACTCATCATATGATCATGCCACTCGCTTGAACCAATTCACAGAACGTAAATTATAGCCCACTTAAGTAAATACTGCAGGAGGGAAAAAAAGCACAGGGAGTTTCCTAGCAGGAAGGCACAAATTGAGTGAGCAGAGCCTCCTTTAAAATGACATGTAGCTAAAATAAACCCAGACGGTACTTATTTGAAACCATGAATGCACTATTATCATTATAATTAATATTTCTATCCTAAATCTAGATCTACACAGGCTGGTCCACATTTCCACATGCAGAGAGTGTCATCTGCTACACTGATTCTATATCATCACAAGAGATAGTGAGTTCACTTTTTTAGAATTGCAGTAATGTGTCCGACTGGGAAGAGAGCAAAAGATGCACTTTCAATTTGGAAATGTGGAAACCCACAATTCAGATGCTGACGCATGCAAAGATGGTGGCACTCAGAGAGACGTACGCAGTTAGTATTAAACAGTCACTTTTAGGTTCAGGCAAATAAAATAAATGAATTGTAAATCTTCTAAAAATGCACTTTAGCAGAACTCATGCTAAAGTTACACAGCATTGTTGTTTTACTCTGTAATTTAGTTTAGAGTAATACAGCTTTTGCTTGAAGCATGATGGTTTCTTAAGTCTAATATGGCCTACTTGACATTCAAACATATCGTATGCATATAATCATTCACAAAATCTAAAAGACAAACTAAATTAAAACTGAAACTTATGGAAGCCTGTTTCCAGGGAACTAAAAAAAATAAAACCGGTAATTACAACTTTTTTATCTCACACTTCATACTTATCATAATTCTGACATTTGCGTTATGAATTTTGAGTTCATGTAATTTAGTTTGCCAAAAACCAAACCAAAGCTTGAGTTCAGCTAATTTATTCAAATTTAATTTATATATAGTAAATAATAATAAATAATAATAATAAAAAGTCATGTCAAAAATTAAAATGACTATAACTTAATGTTAGTATTAGCTATATGAGCCCGGTTTCAAAGACAGACTAAGCCATTATTAGGCCATAGTTCAATTATGACATTTACATTTTTTTTTTTTTTACTCTTTTTTTAAAATGTGCCTTTGAAAAAAAACACAATTGGTGTACATCTTTAGACCCCAAAATAAAAATTCTGTCATTAATTACTAAACAATATCATGTCGTTCCAAACGGCCTCCGTTCATCTTTGGAACACAAATGAAGATATTTTTGATGATATCAGAGAGCCATCTGTCCCTCCATTGACAGCAACACAACTGAACTGATCCCAGACCTCTGACCCTGGTATAACGCTCGCAACAGGGAAAGGACGTCACAGAGGACCCCCCTAAACAGACTCCTACATTTCACATATTGCATAATGCATCATATGTTCTGAAAAAAACGAGAGAGGATGCAAAGCAGAGTGCGTAGTGTTTTTACTACGCTTCTGGATCTGGGATCATTCCAGTTGTATTGCCGTCTATGGAGGGTCAGGCTCTCTGATATCACCAAAAAAAACTTAATTTGTGTTCCAAAGATGAACGGAGGTCTTAAGGGTTAGGGACGAAACGAGGGTGAGTACAGTAATTAATAACTAACCCTTTAAGATCAGTCAGTGCAAGCTTCTTTCAGTTGAAACAGCACATTTTAGTTTGTGACTAGGCCTATGCCTTTTCTGTGAAACCAGGGGACTGTCTTTTATAAAACCTGACAACTTACCTTTTCATAAAACTCTTTTGGCCACCATTTTGTTCTAAAAAACCTGATTTAAGATGGTTCCTGTCCTGTTAAAACCCATCTACAGTTTTCCAGCAGGTTATACTTCACCTTTACGCCCAGAAGCCTGGGAATATCCCACTTCTGACTTGAAAGGGAAAGCAGCAAAAGTGTTTGTGAAATTTTGTACCCACAGTGAGCAGCCACAGAGAGATGGGGAATCACGTCAGTTTGGTAGGAGCCCAGTGGACGTAAGGGTGTGATTCTGCTTCTTACCCTCCCTATGTGGTATTCCAGCCTCTCCTCCGAGATCCCAAAATACTCGTCCTTTGTTTTTCTGCAGTTACACTGCTTTTAGAACAAGGCTCCCTGTGTCCTTCTGTTTCATTTTGACTGCATGTGGGTTAAGTTATAGTTTTACGTTTCACTGCAAGCAACTCTGTTTGTTCCTTTTTTTTTCTCTCCCTGGAATACAGATGATCAGCCGCTATTTGTCCTAAATCACCCCTCTGACCATAATTCGTATGCAACAGGTATAAAAGGCATTTTTAAAAGCTTTCATGTACATTTCTGTGGGCCACAGATTTATATCCCAATGAAAATTCCAAAAACCGCACAGTTAAAAAAGGCATTTTGTCAAATGTACCAAGTGCTTGTACGACTAATGATGGGAAAAATTGCTTGTTCTATGTTCAGAGTGCTTAGACATTTAATCACTGATCTTAGATCAACTGCCTACAGAACAGCGATGGTGTAGATCAGATCTGTCCTCAAAAACAGTCCAGGGCTTAAGAAACAAAAAGAAACCACTAAGAGGAGGAGGCGTTTGAAGCCCAAGGTGACCAGACACACTCCATATTGTCTGCTTCCCCCTATTGGTGGCTACAAGAAAAGCACACATACATACACACTTCAGGTTTTTGAACACTCAGTAGGTGTCTTTGACATATATATATATGATTTATAATACATAAATTAATATATAATAGTAATAATTATAATTTTCAATTTATAATATTAAAATATTCATAAAAATATTAAAATGATATACCTTAGTTGTTTAAAAATATATAAAAAATTATATTTTTAAATAATTAAAAATATTAATTCCTTGTATGACCCCTTTCAAATGGTTAAGACCTCATTTTTTATGGGCCTTGAGGGCTTGGATAGAATATTGAAAGAACACTAACTCCATCGCAATCCCTCATTATATGAGATTATTCAATAACTCTGTGTTTTGGTTCATAAACTGTGGAAGGGCAGCTGTTCGGCTCGCAGATCTGAAGATCTCTGTCAAAACACAGCTTACGGAGCACCTAAAAAGGACATGTTGTTTCATTCCTGTCTCCAGCACCTCAGAGTCAATTACAGCATGATTTAAGCGTGTTTGGTTAATGTCCAGGCATGGTTGAAACAACAAACTTTGATAAATAAAAAAGCCCTTCATCGACAACTAGGCTGGAAAGTTGGCTGGCTCTCCAGCGCATCAGACTCGGGAGACACGGTGACTATTACGATGTAGGTGAGCAACACGCACATAACCGGACATCAGCGACAGTCTTTCTCTCACAGTTTTAATGGCCACCTGTGGGATGGAAAAAATTTAAACAGATGGGACATTGTGCATTTCAGAGGCACTCTGTGTTTATATTACACTAATAGAGGGTCCATGCCTGCTTTCCATCCCAGGAGAAATCTAAGGAAAGAATTCCGAAGATGGTATTCAGCTAAAGCTTTGAGAACCTGCCTACAGAACCGTCCCAAAGCAAACCTCTGACCCTGGTATAACGCTCGCAACAGAGAAAGGACGTCACAGAGGACCCCCCTAAACAAACTCCTACATTTCACATATTGCATAATGCATTATATGTTCTGAAAAAAACGAGAGAGGATGCAAAGCAGAGTGCCTTAAGGGGCCTGAGCACAGAGTGTAAACACAGAAAGACCTGTATAGAGCAGAGTAACGCTGGTCTGCTTAATGTCATCCGAGGCTCGGCATGCATTTCACCCTCTCAAGGCCAATTATGGCCAACATCACATTGTGGTGAAACAGACGCAGGCCAGATGGCTCTAGAGGAAGGCAGACAGCTCTGAGAGAGAAAGCCTGAAATTATAATCAGTAATATAGGGAGCATTTTATTGAGATAACTCCCACCTAACGTATGTGTCTGGCCGTCCACTTATGTCAAATCAGAAAGTACAGTATAGCAGATCATCTTGGATAGGGCACGTGAAATTAATTGCAGTTATTTTACAAAAACATGTAAAGGTTTCATTTCACCCAAAACTTAAAGAAAGAAAAAAATTACAAATACGATGTGTATTATTTGCACATTATTTGAATAACAATTTAGCACATTTCTCGAAGAATTCACAAATGCAATAAAGCAACCTACTGTAATAGTATATTTTTAATACAATATAATATAGAATTTTAAACAATTATATTTTAGTTTAGATACTAATATAAAACATATAAAACATCATTAATACATAGTTTTATTATTTCATAAAATGGTTTTAAAATATATAATTAATTAGTATTAATTAGTTGGTAGTAAATATTCAAGGAAACGTGGAAAGTTTCACTTTTTTTTCTTGTTTTGTTTGGCTTAAAAAAACATATCACCTACAGTGAACATTTTCATTCAAAACACCAGCATTTGATCTCTGTTACTGGTTTTCAGTTCACAGGTCTAAACACCATCCAGCCAAGATTTTACCAAACACGGGGCCAGGAGAAAGCAGGTCTACAAGATTCAGGATGACCACAGAAATAGTCCTAAATTCACAGAAAAGCTATTAAGCATGGTTGTTTTTGGCTTCAGCAAGCTGCGTCATTGTAAACAGTGAATTCAGCAGCTTCGTCCTCGAGAGAGAGAGAGAAAGAGAGAGAGAGAGAGAGAGAGAGAGAGAGAGAGAGAGAGCGGAATAATTACTGAATATTCATGTTTGGGATGTTAAATCTGCAAAACAAAACAAAAACAAAACAAAACAAAACTTTAAATTAAATTTTTATTTTATTTTATTTTATTTTATTTTATTTTATTTTATTTTATTTTATTTTATTTTATTTTTTTATTTTATTTTATTTTATTTTATTTTTATTTTTTTTGCAGAACAGATACCCCCTCATTTTTTAGCTGTTATCGTTACTCATTCTAGTGTCTTTTTGTTTGTTAGTTTGTTTCACATTGGATAATTTGTTCTTCTTCAGAACTGTCTATCCATGACTTTTGTTTCCGGGCAGACTCTTACTGTATATTGCATAAAACCAGCCTGTAAGCACTGTTAGAAGAGTCAAGTACAATAAAAAAAAACAAAAAAAACATGAAAGCTAAATTGACTCTTTGTTTAAACCTAGAGCAGGTTATTGCATTAGGTTTCTCCACATGAAGACAGAGGCAGTGAGAACGTGTTCAGTGTGAGTAATCTGACCAGAAGACTCCTTCAGAAAGAGTTTGCACCGCTGTAACTCAAGAAGATTATGATGCCAGAGGAGAAAGATTCACAGAGTCGTGTTTCCATGCTTCAGAAATAGCCAGCGGCTCGTCCATCGAGTGTCCAGGCGTCATGTTATCTGCTTCTCGACACAGCAGCGAATAATGTTGTAATGTTTTGCAGCATCAGATAGGCCTGACGGATGCCCCCTGCGTTCAGTCGCTCTCGCGCCGCTTTTATCCTAGCAGCTCTTTGTTTCCGCCGAGCGCGAGGGAATAGAGCGCTTTGATCTGCTGTCTGATGAAACGCTCTTCCCACCTTGTGCCGTGTCTGATAAACACTCTCATTACCTGTTTAACGTCTGGCTGCCGTCCAAACTCCCGTCAGGTTAGTCTTCACACAAACCAGGCCTTCAGGAGAGTACAGAGCTCAGAAAACTGGGAACGGTCCATTTTTATTTTTTTTTTAAATTAAGATTTAGACATCATCTGAAAACCGAATAAATAATATTTCCACCGATGTCTGGTTTGTTAGGAGAGGACAGTATTTGTCTGGGATACAACTATAGAATTCACACTGAAAATCTGATTAGAAATTTTAATTGATTAGAATCTATTAGAAAATCTGGAATCTGAGGGAGCAAAAACATCTAAATATTGAGGAAGATTTGCTTCAAAATACTGCATTTTAATAATCAAAAAATAAGACTAGGAAATGTACAAAATATCTTCATGCAACATGATCTTTACTTGGCATTTAAAATAAAATAAAATAAAAATGTATCAACATTTATTAATGTATTATTTATCAATAATGTTCTGAGAATATCCCTGTACCTACAAACAAAAATGACATTAATGACTGTAATTTATAGTTTTGAGTATTAATGCCATCACCATGAAAACAAAAATGCAATATATATATGTTTGTGTGTGTGTGTAATTTAGTTATTATTATAATTATTATTATTTGTTTATATTTTATGTATAAGCGTTTTATCAATTTTGAGGTTTTAATTTGAGTATAATTTAAATAAAATGAAAATTATAAATGTTGTCTTTGCATCTGCTGGAAATTATTAGTAGTAGTGGGATTGGTATTATTTAAGGTATCAATATTATATATATAATATATATAATTTTTATTTCAAGCACTGCATTTTTAAAATGTTCTTATTTATTTTATTTTAGTTAAATTATTTTTTGTTTCCGGTTCTAAGAGAATGGACTTCAATCTAAAACTGATTTACACACTCTCATGATTCATTTCTAAGAACACAATTAAACATGACAGATTGTGTCAGATGGAAATACATAAAATAAATATTCATATATGTTGATCTTGTATGGTCATTAAAAGCTCTGAACGGCACTTTTGGTGTTTGGGTCAGAAGCTCCTCTGGTTCGGTGTGAGCGTGCGGGGCAGATCCGCTGTCAGTGGTGTGTGTGTGTGTGTGTGTGTCTCGCAGACTCAAACTCCAGCAGTCAGCAGTCCTCCAGTAGCTGATGTGCAGCTGTGATTTATTGCTCTCACCGCTCACAAGAAAGTACAATTTTCCAGCCAGCTGCAAAACAATAATTCATTACGATGCCCTTTCCGCGATAGGAAGCTGTTAGCGGAGCAGGTCTCTGCTGCTAAAATGATGTTGATAAATGTGTGATCAGCGCAGGTAACCGCTTTAACACTCGTCTGCTCCCACTGAGCTCCACATATTACACACACACCCCATGATTCAGTGATAAAGAGATTACTGACAGCTCCCTCCGCTCTCTCTCTTCAGATTTCTAATAAGAACATCTCAGATTAACGTGTTGCTCTCTTTGTTATGAATCACGGATCAACTGTAAAAACTAACAAAGTTTTTACAAAAACCAATAAATGTTCCTGTTGTTTCTTCTTGTCACGTGCAGGGCGGGCGTTTTCACCAAAACACGCCGGGTCAGAATTCAGCCCTCAGTCAAACCAAAAAAGTAACTTATATATTAGTTTATTTCATTTATTTGTTTTCCATATTTATGAAATGAGACATTATAATCATATTTGCAAAAAAAGTGTTTTAGAAGCATAAAAACTGCATTTTTATTTTCATTTTTATGTTTGTTTGTTTGCAATATAACATTGTTTCATTTTATTTAAACACATTGTCTTCCATTTGAGCACGAGACGCAAACTCCTGTCTCCTGTCAAAGGTTCTAATTGTCTTTTTTTTCTTGTAAATGACACTTGATTGGATATTTAGTTATATAATGTACTGTAAGTGTCCAAATACATGCAGCTGCCATATCAGGACCGGTGTGTCTGTGTGTGTGTTTGTACACACTCTGTATTAGCGTATCGTCAGATTATGAGGAAACTAATTAACTCAAAGCCTTTGAACTGGGAATTTGTAAATCCCGTCATTCCTGGTCCCGAGTGTCGCTCCGCAGAGACGTGAAGAGTCACATCACATCCTTCAGTCGAACACTCACAGTAACCTCCTGACGAGTGTGTTGACCTGACAGGTGTGTGTTTCTCAGTGTCTCACGAGACTTCAATTATGTGTCTTAATTCTCAAGACGTTCCCAGATGCTCCTCCTAAACTTCTCCAGGATAAATCAAAACCAAACGAGTCACCAGTCATTGACCAGTATAAGACAAACACAGCTTATTTAATGAGATTCAGATGCAGATCTCTGACTTTGTTACTGTGGTGAATCTGAGCACGGTTTCACACATTGTTTTCATTTCTGATGAAGGAGACGTTTGAGTCTTTTTCTCAGGAAAAACATCTGATGACCAGGAGACTTCTATTCGCTCTCCACTGAAACGAATCGAGTTCACTTTTTCACTGAAGGAAGAGTTATTACAGATTTTGGACTCCATAAAAACATTTTTCAGCTTTTGTCTTCTAAGGTTGTTAACGGATGGACCAGCACTATCTCACGACCAATTCGTATGTATTTTACGAGGTGCCTGATTCAAACAAATTCATACGACCTCACTTGTGCCATTTTGCATGATTTGTCTAAACAACAGTGATGGGTAGGTTTAGGGACAGGGTTAGATCATTTGTACAAATGAACTGTGCACCTTGAAAAATATTGGTATGAGTGAGGTTGTGTGAATTCATACGAATCAGCCACCTAGTAAACATTTACAAATTGGCATGAGATTGAACCGGATGGATTGGATTATTGTGACGTTTTTATCTTATTCTGATGGCACCCTTTCACTGCACAGACAGTGATGCAATGACATTTCTCCAAATCTGAAGAAGAAACAAACTGACTGTATCTTTGAACCATTTTACTTCTGTTACTAGTGAAACTGAATACAAGAGTAACTGTTGGACCGGACTTGTTGAATAAACGAAAACATGGCCATTATTATTTTTGTTAATTTTAACGACACAATAATACGTTTTCTTTCAGGGTTAGTGTTTGGGTCTCTATTCATTATAGCTGGCTTAATAAAACAACAATAACATCTGTGATATTTGCTCAATTAAATGTGTGTGAGATCTACTGTATGCTGTGACATATCATTAGAGAACAGGACAGCTCAAACTTTTCAGCTCATTATCACAGACGTGTCTCGTCTCCTTCTCACAGAGAAACTCTATAATTCTGACGTGACTCTACTGATGTTCACTTCTGTTCAAAAAAACAAGGGAAGCACAAAAGAGCCTGATCAAGCAGATTTCGACGGAGGAGACAAACCAGAGAGACTGACTAAAGAAATACAACATTTTCAAACATGGTCAGAAATACACAGCTAAAAGATCCTATTTACATTTTTAACTATAATAATATTTCATACCGCACTGTTTTTTACCCTGTAGCACCCAAGCATAGAACTAATCATTGAAACAAATCATTTGGCTTGTTTTGCATCTTTTGGGGTGGGAGTAAACCAATATCAGTGGAGTTTTAGAAATCGGACCAATTTTGACCATTTTAGGCAATGTTGCATATTTGCAACTTTGGACTTTCCGGGTTAATTTAGTTGGGCCCAAAATCAATCAAAGAAATAAAAATGCTTTGATTTAATCAAATGATGAATGATAAGCAGAATCTTCAGCACAAACTTAATTTTTAACTTAAACTTAACTTAAATATACAGTGTGCGTTATCATTGTATGTAGCATGTACAGTATGCACTTTCTACATAACTAATATACCTGAAAGGCCAGAGTTGCATCTT
>JAUMHG010000048.1:145644-166857 GCA_032359395.1 Enteromius anoplus
ATTTTATTTTATTTTATTTTATTTTATTTTATTTTATTTTATTTTATTTTATTTTATTTTATTTTATTTTATTTTAACTGATGCAGCCTACTCTGTAGTGCATAAACATATATTTTTGCAGTGCTGTAGCCTTTATTTAATGTCTTGAAAATGAAGTACCTGCATGCACTTCCACACTTTATCTACCCTTATATACTTTATCTGGGAAAGAGAAAGAGAGGGAGAATAAACCAAATCATGTCCAAGTGATTAAAGCCAAACTTTCCCTCGAAAAACAACTAAAAATATGCGTTCCATTTTGAGGACACGATGTACAACAAGAGACTTTTTAGTAACACGGGCAGAATAATTATGGATTCTGGCATGCCTTGCGGGGGCAAGCGTACACAGGAGGAGGAGGAGGAAGAGGAAAGAGAGACCAAAATCACAATTCAAACCAAAAAAGGAATGTTCACTATGCTATCGCTCATGCTTTGTTATTCCCCTGGCTTATTTAGGTCTTGGGAGAGATCTGAACCGAAGACCCCAAGCTTTTATTTCCTTTCTTATAAATATTAACGTTTGTGGGATGATACGTTCTGGCCTCCGAAATAGACAAACATCACTTTATCATCAATCTGATTAACAGTGCAGATTCCCAGTGATGACGGTTCTAGGAAACGATCAAAACAACCACAGACGTTCTTACCAGTTCATAGTTGGCAACAGGAACACAGGAGGATGATACCTGCAACACAGAGAAAAAAACACAAATGTCAGGCCTGTCTGAGCCTTTCAAGTCTACGTGACAAGTCAACACATTTTACTGTGGATATATGACATTTTTCAAGTATAATGGCATTTTCAACAAGACAAAATCGAAAAAGACGAGAGTTGATGTTATTCAATCGGCGCCAGTGTTTGAAAGAGAGAGAGAGACTAAAATAAAACCGTTTTCATTTGGAAAATATTCACAGATGAAATGTTAACCTGATAACTTTTATATAAAATGCCAGAAATGTACCATTTATGTACAACTGTTTTAGTTTGATATACAGTATATAGCTTGTATATATTTTGAATTAGCTTTTATTTGAATATTTTCAGTTTTCTTGTTTTTAGTTTTAATTATTTTTTTTATTTTTTTATTTTTTTTCATTTTTGTACTTCAGTTTAAACATGTTCCACTTAGTTGCCAGGGCAGCATTTGGATTTATTTATTGCAATTTATTCTTTTATTTATTTTGCAATATTTATAGTTGGTTTTATTTCAGCTTTATTTGAATTAAGACTTTTAGATGAAACTCAAAAAAGAAGTTTTTCTCAAATAAATGAAATACTTTCACAAAAACAAAAGCTTCACTTTTTTGTAAACAATTTTGCAACAATGACACTTTCTTCTTTTAAAACAACTATTGCACGATCCAAAGTCATTTTCAGTGTCAATAGTTTTTTTTAAATAATTTATTTGTATCTATTTATTCATGATTTAATAATAAAAGTGACTAAAATGTTCACTGAAAATAAAATAAAAGCTGAAAATAAAATGGAAGATGTATCAAAATATTAATAAATGCTATAATTGTACATCAATAACACTGAGTCAGTCAGAACAGATTAAAACCATTACCTCTGCTCAGTGATTCAGTGCAAAAACAGGCAATCTACAGCCCTAGCCTCATTCATAAACAGGATTGGAAAGTCGCTGATGATGAAAGGTGATTTGCTTCGTCAGAACTCACAATCTGCTGAAGTTCTTTATACTAATAGGATTGCTGCTCAGACCACTGCCACAACTAATATCCCGCCTCCCATCAACAAATGAGCTCTGGGCTTCACAAACAGGATGGTGGACCATAAATCTGGCATTGCTTCTACTGGAGCATTAAGAAAAACTGTTTCCAGGCAAAATTGCATCTGATGAACTGCGCACAAAGCTGTGCACAAACAGGAAGACTCCTTCCACAGCTGTGTCTAAAAACAATGGCAGCTGCCTAGTCAGTCGATGACTAAACAGACAGCAGTACTGTACTGAAATCACCTCGTAAGGAAGGAGACAAAACTCTGGCATCATGACGTTATGTCGAATGATTAAAAACTAAACAAACATGAGTCAGACATTTAAAGTTGTTTTCAGTAAAAAATGAAATCATATGCTAAAAAATAATAATAATAATATTTCCCAAAAAATTGACTCTTTTCACAGACTTGGTGTCTTTTTTGCTTTATATTGCAACAAGGTATTTCTATAATAAATAAATGAATACAAATAAATAAATTAAAAAGATCAAATTAAATAAAAGTTGCCTTGACTTCATTTAAAATAGAAAAATAAAGTCAAACAAAAACATTTAAATACATTAATATAAATAAAACAAAATTTTAAGTTCAAATAAAAGTTTAAAAAATATATATATTATAAAACCAACCAAGTAAAAATTAAATAATATAAATAAATATAATGCAACAATATAATAAATACAATAAAATATAACATTATAATAATAAAAAACAATGACTAAATTAATAAAATTATTAATAAAAACCAAGAAGGAGATGTCATGGCTGATATTATCAGTTCATTCATCACACTACATATGAGGGTCAAGTTAAACACATTGCATTGTGGGATACAGTATTGCATGTGTGCTCTGGGCTAAAACAGCCCTCGTGTTACAGTGAATTTTACCAGTAAGCCTGTGACTTGGAATCCACAAACATAATGCTGGTTTAGATCTTACTGGCTGTGGTAAATAAATAAAGTCAATGCAATTTAGGTCAGATTTCAGTTGTGTCATTCCAAGGACAACAATTTCTGAATTTCCAGAGTTCAAGCGTGTCTTTGCAAAATTTGATTCAGATGAAAGTGAGGAATTTGACATGGTCTGGAAGCCATCGGCTCTGTTTTGACAGCTGAATATATATATATGTGTGTGTTCTTTTCAGCCATCTGGCATTTGTGTTAAATTTGCTCGGTCCATTTAATTGCTCGTCCTAATGCTGACAGAGCACATCGGCTTTCACAATGTCAGTTTCTCGTTTATCAATGACCTTGACTTGTCATTGATAAAGTGTTCCCTAAAAAGGTACTGAGCCTTAACTAACAGAGTTTATAGTTTAACAGGTGTGCTGCACCTGAAAAATCACAACGTGTCTTGAATTGCTGGTGTTTGTGAAAACACTATCAATAGTCCAGCAATTCCCCAAAATCACCCACATAGGATCAGACTGAATACAGACCGATTCTTGAATTGTTGTCTAAATTGTCATGCAAATGTTTCTATGGGTAAGAATCTTTCACTGCGTCTATTCTTCTTAATAAGGGGCACAAGACTTTTAGCTTGGCTAGTGCTGCTGCTGTTTGATTTGACTTCCTGCTAAAATATGTTATTCCAGCTGTGTATGTGAAGCCGTAACGCACATAAACACTGAAAATCTTTAGTTTTTTTTGTCACTACAGGTCTCAGCATATCTAAACGAACTCTGAACACAAACAATTAACCACTTTAAAAAGGGAAGACTGATAAGAGAGAAACAACAAATGGAAGCAAGCTGACATCCCAATTTTGGAAAACTTGGACAAACATGGATACACTATTTTTAGAATAGGCCGTAAATCTTTATAAAACGGCAGAAAACATTACATGTTTCATTAACCCAGCAAACAGATAATGTTTTAAGGTTTTAAGACAAGATATAGATAAAAATAAATCAATAAATAATTTAATTTCAATATTTCTCATGTATTTTTATTAGTGCTGTCAAATGATGCAAAATAAAAGTTTGTGTTTATATAACGTGTATGTGCATTTTATTTAGAAAATATTCACATGTATATAAACTTATAATTGTATATTTTTATATGTTAAACTATATCAAAATAAATGTAATATATAAACATATCTTCTTTTTTTTAAATGTACACATGCATGTGTTTGTATTTATATATACATAATAAATATACATAGCATACACACATATACATCCAGCATGCGATTAAACAATTAAATGTTTGACAGCAATAATTGTAATAATATTTGATCATATTTTTGTAATACATCATTTAATATTATTATCAAAAAAAAAATCTGACTTAAAAAAAAGACTTAAAATTTTGTAAAATAAAGAAAATTCTATATAAACTAAAGAATGAATTCTGAAATTAATTTAATTAGTTCGTTCTTGTGTTATGCAAGTAATGCTGCATTCTGTGTTACGTGAAATGTGTCCCGTTCTTTTAACATCAACTAGACTTCCAACAGGGCAGGTCCCGGCGTAAACATTTATGCAAACCGTACACATCCTTATCTCCACCCAGACCCAGTATGAGCACTGTACCAGTCCATAACACTTCAATGATAAAGGGAAATCTCTCCCTAATCTAAGTGAGCCTCAGAGCTCTGCTCTACGTCTTTCTCCAGACTACTAACACAGGCCTGGTCTTTCTCCAGACCAGATTCCATCACCTGGCCTTACGCTGCCAGCAGGCACCTGCTGATGACAGGCCGTCCACCTGCTATCCATAACTAACAAACACCTTATGTCCGCCCTGAGATCTGGCCCGACCCAGCATGCCTTCATGCCTCTAAAGATGCCTGGAATGTTTGAAACTGAGCCTGAAGACTTCTCTTTCAGAGGTCATTCCGGAAGGGCAACAGAAGGAGGCTTGGAGAGTGGATTTCCTACGCTTTATATTAACAGTAATTTTATTACACTGTGTAATGATAAAAACAATCTTTATTAAACTATAAAAATGACATTTAAAAAAAATGGTCTATATATTTCTTTAAATTAAACGTTTTCCACTCATATTTTTCCAAATATAACACATTCAAAATCTAATGTAATCTAATGTCTGAAAAAGCTGTTTAGTCAAATGGTTGATTTATATGACTAATGCAAATATGTACTGTATATGATTCTAAAAAATATTAAGATATTAAATACAATAAAATGTCATTTAATAGTGTTTGGTGACAATTAGCACCATATACACAGCTAACAATCACAGTCTTTAGCGGGACATCATCACATCATATAATGAAACTGATGAGCATGTGACCCATTGATTCTCATGTGTCAAAACAATCACCCTGAGAGCTGGACTCATTATGTGGACAAGCGAAGGTGTTCGGTGCTGCTATTTACATTACGGTTGAGTCGTGTAAATCATTCTGACACATCCTGAGGCGGTCTACTCAGACCATAACCTCTGGTTAATGGTTCATGCCCGGCCTCTTAAACCGCAGCAGGGGTGCAGGTGAACACACAACAGGTGATAACCGTAGGTCTACTGGAGGCCAACCACATTGCTGAAAATAGCCCTGACAATCTTCCAAAAAGGTGAGTAAGCCTTTAAAAACCAAATACAAATATGTTGTAGGCATGACAGACTGAGATTTTCATAACCTAGCTTTCTGCCCTTGTACACTGTGAATTATTGGCTCTCTGTTGACTCAAGTTGCTTTAGACAAAAGCATACTCTCATTAGTGTACAGGTAGGTTCATTTTTCTGATGTTTTGACGAGTATACTGAAATCATTTACATGGTTCATCATTACATACGTTCAACTGTGTTTTTTCTGTCTTGTCCTAATGCCATCTCAGACTATTTCTTGTATATCTTCAGGAAGATTAATCAGCTGTGCTGGATCAGGGGCTTCTGGGCCGAAGAGTTTTTGGTTGGCATGTCTATAACACAAAGACTCAGTCAGTGTGTGCTCTTTGTGTGGAACAGAAAGAGAAACAAAACAGTTTGAGGGAGTGGATGTGTTTTGCTAACCCTGGAGTGTACAGATGAGTATTATATAATGAACGGTTATTGTGTTGGTGCATTCCTCACATGCTTGTGTTAACTAGATTAAACCGAGACGTGTTGCCTTCAGACAGCAGCCCGCATCACGTGTGCTAGAGCTCCACCAATCACAAGAAATAGTGCACCCAAATTTTGACGTGTTTCCATCATTTACCCAGACTCGTGCTCATCCAAACCCTGTGTTTTCTCCATGAAACACAAAAGGAGATGTTAGACCGTAGTTGTCAAGCTCCAAAAAGAACGCTGTATTTCCAGCCTGCTTTGCCATACAATATATTTGTGTTAGGAACGGAGCAAAGTATCAATTGTTCATAATGCAGAACTCTTAGTATTCATTTAAATGTCCTCTGAAATGAATTTTAGGAAATGAAGCTGTAGTTGCGGTGGATAGAAACCTCACTTGAGCACGCTTAACTCAAAAAACACTTGGAACAAGGTACTGCATTTTCCACAAGCTCTTTCATGTGCATCCAAGACGGTGGAATATTTGCATTTGGCAACATAAAAAAAGCACAGAAAGAGAGAAATGCTTCCAAGGAGGCCGGATGATGGATTTGTTTCTTGCAAACACACAGCTTTTCATGTCACAGGACAGTAACTGATGGACTATTGTGATGTTTTTATCAGCTGCTTGGACCCATTCACTGCAGAGTGATGGAACGCTACATTTCTCCAAATCTGTTCTGATGAAGAAGTAAACTATCTACATCTTGGTCCTGATGGCAGTTTTCAGCAAATCTTCATTTTTATGTATCTATTTTATATATATATATATATATATATTCCTAATCATTGTCATCATCATTACCGCCATCATATAATTCCATGATAATGATAAGAACATAGCCATTTGTTTTTATTAATTTTGGACTTTTAAGACTTTTAAGGCATTTACATCACAATCTAAGAATAAAGTCTGCTATTATTTCTAGGTTTTCCATTATCCTGGACACAATTCACCAATGCAATTGAGAACCTGTTTAACAATTGGATTGGAATTTTTTTATTTTTTTTATTTTCAGTTTTTGCTCAAGTCATTTTCTCAAAAAAAAAAAATTCAAAAAAAAAATAGCAAGGTCTACTGAGCCATAGCAAAAGGTTCATCTCCAATCACGAGACACTTATAAGTAACTAAGGGCAATTACTGAAACCCATGCAGCTCTAAAACTGTGAGAATCAGTCACAACACTATCAGGAAAACTGCAACATAATTCCCATTCTCCGCTACACATAAAACATGATCTCAGTATGATCTACAGCATGATTGTTGACCTTCCAGGGAAGGAACTTGTTATTTGCTATCAGTGAAACACGGCAGGTTGAAACAGGCCAAAGCCATCTGCGTTTAACTCGCAAGATACGATGAGTTATTGGCCGAGAAACTCTGCTTTACAAGCAGGTGAGGAGGAGTCCCGACTCATCTGAATAGTTGTTGTCTCCTAAAGCGGAATGAGTTATCCTCATCCCTCGTGCTTCAACAAAAAAACAGATAGATATACACGCACGTCTTACACGCATATTGCACTTTTCTAGCCTATTGTTTGTGTGATATTACAATATGATGTAAATATGAGACAAAAACTCAAACACAGACATTTTGCCGTATATCTTGAATGTTAGGGGCGTTCTAACAAGGTTAGATACCGATGCACATGAACTGATTTAACAACTGCAATTAGGGTTTTATCAAGCAAGCTAATTTTTTATACTATTTTACAGCAGGCTGTTTTCTTAAATCCACATTTGGTTAAGAAAAAAGCAGGCAACATGAAACATTTTTACAACTCATTTTATTTCCTGAACTGGACACATTACATTACAAAAAGTAGCACAGCACTCGATTTTATCCAAAAAGACTCACTGTATAAGAAATGCCCATGGGACACAAAAAGAGATCCATTAGAAAGGATGGATTGAAAAATAAGGAATTTCTGACATCAAGTGAACAGGAAAGACATTTTAGAGGCAGAGCATGTTATGACATTTTGATGAAAGAATATGAAGTCAAACATTTTTTCTTTGGAATAATGTGCACTGATGAATCTTACAGATTAAGGTCAGGAATGTGTATTAAAAGAAAAGTAAATAGGGTTAGTTTTGATATAATGTTGACTTTAAGGTATATTTAACCCAATAGGGCTCGTACTATGCAATAAAATCAATTCACATATTAATTAAAAAAAACACACTAACTTTCAACAACTCAAAAAAACTCTATCCTTACTATTCACTAAATTTATAAATTTGCAAAGATTAATTGTTTTAAAAGGGGCATTACACACATGTAGAAAGATACTGCATCCTTCATATTTCCAAAAAGTCTTTAATTTTATCATATTTATAAAAGAAAGATACAGTTTTAAAATTCTCTCCAAAAAAAGCTGAGCTCCTGGATGCAGTGTGGGCGGAGCCAAAGAGTGACGAGCACTTAACATAACACACCTACAGAAAGGTGTTGCATTCTTCACAGCTCAAAAAGGTCTTTAGTTTTATTATATTTATAAAATAAGGATACAGTTTTACAATTCTCTACAAAAAAAGCCTAGCTCCTGGAGGCATGCAGTGTGGGCGGAGCCAAAGAGTGACGAGCACTTGAATCCGATCCCCAAAAAAACAGAGACATTTGATGCCTTTTCACTCAATGTTACCGTCAGCGGTTCTAAATTATGACCAGGATCTTGTATAGCTCCATCTTTCAGTGTCAAACGATATGCAAATATAACGTCGAACTGGTCCTTGTTTATAAAACGGTCGGCGTATGGAAACCTGTTTTGTTTTACTTCATTTGAATACAGTTTTAAGAACTGTATAAAGTTTGCAGTAGGCCTATTTTTTGGCATATTGAAATGAATTATAACATAATTGTAGCTAAACATAACACTGTATAATAAAGCAATTACATTAGTACATGAAATATACTTAAATACGAAGTCAATACAATAAAATAAAAAATTTTTTTTTAAATGAAAGTATTAAAATAATGAAGTATTTCACCTTTAAAGGGCTCATATTTTGCAATAAAATAAATTAATATATAAAGAAAATATACTGTCACTTACAAAAACAAATGACCGTGTTAAGACTGTTTAAGTTTTTAGATAAATGCATAAACTCATTAGTATTTATTTTTAAATAAACACATAAATAAAATGTTGACTTTAAGGCACATTTAACGCTTGAAAAGTCTTGTTTTAGAAAAAAAAAAAGAATATATATATATATATATATATATATAAAATTAAAAATTAAATAATTTAAATAATTGAATAATTAAAACTGTAATTAAATTTTCACCCCAGTTTAATTTGTAAAAACTTAACATAAAAAAAAAAATACATTTAAAGTAGATAAATAAAATAAGGTTAAATTAAATTGAAAAAAAATATATATATATATATAAGTTCAAAGAGGCAAAAAAATGGTCATGAAAACCTAAATTATGGATGTTTTTTGGCAAACGCCTGAGTTTTAGCCCTGGGATTAGTGCTGCGTGATGTTGCATATCAGCAGAACGGTGGGGCCGGGGTCTGGGTTTCCTGCCTTTATTTCACTGCCCGGCCCATAAATCAAATGCAAAAGCAAACAAGCGCACAGCAGCTCTGTGCCAGCAACCCCTGAAACAGGCCTGCTTTCTATAAACATTCCTCAGGGAGACCAAGCCCTGATAAGACCTCCGCATACTCCTGAAGATCGTGAACCCCGCCTCCGCGTAGTACGACCATCAAAATATTTCACATGGTGTTCAGTGGCTCACTGGTTCTCCACCGCTGGAATGTCCTCATGAACAAACACAATATCCAAACCTCATACTAAAGCGGAGCATCTACCCCTGCCCACAATTCAATTTCCACCGTTCCATTTCAAATGATGCATTTGCTGTGTCCCGGTTCACCCATGTGTACTATGCCCTAAATGCATGTATTGTTTTTTGAAGAAAAAATACGAACCTCTGAGTTTGTAGCAGAATAGCAAGCACGATCTCCTAATTGTGCCTTTAATAGATCACTCTTTTGCCAAGTTAAGTGCGTCCCTAACTGCCCTGTCCAACATTTTGTCCACATCCTTCAATTTCCAACTGCAAAAAAATGAATAACTATATTGATCTACCAGCCGCAGGTCTTTCAATTTAACAACTATATATTAATACGTTTATATAATGATGCATTTAAATGTTAATGACCAAACATATCATCATAAAAATGTGCTGCAATTGAAATTTAACACGGATATGTTTTTTTTTTTTTTCCATCAGGTTGTATATTAATTGTTTATCACTCAAACCCCTCTCTACATTACAGCCAGTCTCATACATCCACCATGTGTGTAGTTTTTTATTTGTGTTTGTAGTTCTAATCAATCTTCACCTAACCATAAGGCTAATGTTAACCATTAGAAATAGAATATTAGTCATTTCAACATTCTACAATCAAACACTTTTAAGAACCTTAATTAGTCCATTTAACTGAATAAAAATGAACTTTCATTGGTGTCTATTTAATACTGTTTTAAGTCTGTGGACTAACTTTATGTTTTGCTTGACTTTACTGCTTCAGGTTATGCCTTAAAACACCCCTTACTTCTTGGTAAATCAAATCACTGTAATAAAGCAGTTCATAAACAGATCTAAAACCCGACTTGTGAAGAGGTGTTGTTTACTGCAGCTGTTTAAATGCAGCAGCAGCACGGTTCTCTACAGTAAACACTGGTGTAAACGCCAATAAAAAGCCTTTAAAATAAATAATAAATAATGGGCCTTGAAAAATACATTATTTTGACAAATTAACGCAAGCAGGATGGAGCACAGCTGAATGGAGTGTCTCTAAAAGTCATTGCACTCATATCAAATGCATGTGTATGAAGACAATTCTAATATCATCCTATCTGAGCATGCGTTTTAAGAACAGTTGGGCCGCTGTAACATCACAACCCATGGTGGCAGTACACATGGAAGAGAAACAAACACATGATTAATCACTCGTGACGGGACCAGCAGACTGGAGGACTGGCATGTTAGAGTAATTACTGGGGACAATGCTGCACACAAGCCACAAAAACTCAACCTCAAAGCTGAAAAACCTCAAACAGGAACAGAAGCGGGCGGCCCGTGTCTCCAACAGCGACGGTGGGTTACGAAAACCCGTTTTTGCGAGAAACAGAGCTACATGATTGCACAGAAATTTTAATTTAAAATGCGGCAATGGTTAAGTTGCCAGCCAGACATATTCCTGGCAGATCTTCCCACGCTGGTACTCGCTTGCACCACAGACCCTCATCCATACAGGCTTTGTTCAGATTGAATTTCCAATCAGACCAACTCTACAATGTAGAATCGAATGAACAACCACTGCAGAACAAACAAGACAACATTTCTAGAGAATCTGCAGATTTTACCACACCGGTTTTGGTAGTCTCTGTTAAACACTGCACTCCTATTGGCAGCTGAAAGCATTATTAACCAAACGAAGATCTTTACAAACTAACTGCTGATTAGTGGCTGCCACGCTTGCATTCCCTTCCAAAAACTTGGTTTATCGAGGACAAAAATGTCTCGCTAACACACACAATTATGGTCTGTCTAAACGATTGTTTAAAATCATATGTCTGGAATTTTAATAAGTAAATCAATTATAGCCACTGAACATTAGCTCCTCATAAGTGCTTTGAGTTTTACTCACTGCAACCTTTTTTAGCCTGAATAGAGGCTTTAGTGTGTAAAAGTGTCCCAAAGACAGGATGTTTTAACTAATTCTGCTTCAAATGACTTCCTGTGGGCCTCTTAGCAGGTCTACAGAGTGCCAAATCTTACTTAGAAATGGGATCCACCCATCTGAGAGCCCCTCTACCGATGTCCTTTCTCTCCGAATGCCTGCTTAAGCAAAAGTAACGCTGGCATAATCCAAACCAAGCGGCCAATTCATTAGGGAAGCGGAAATCAAGCCAAAGATACCATTACTGTACATCTTTTACGGCCAACATTATTAATTTAGAGTAGAGGCCAAATCATTTTCAGAAACTGCTTACATTTTATTAAAGTTATGACCTCTACTTTTGTGGAAGTGATGAAACTGCACTAATACGTAATGACCAGGCTTATTAATTTGGCCATTGTCAGCATCTGCAGTTTCAGCAATATGGTTGTATGAGGAGTTTATTTGCAAAAAACATATGATTTTTTTTATATTATTTTTTTATGAGGTTATTATGTTTGCATTGTGTTTTATTGTGTCAGTTACCTGTATTTTTAGTAATTTTTTAAAGCGAATCAAAAAATCCAGCTGTAGTCTGGTTTAGTTTGATGGAAAAACATGATTCTGTTTTTGCAAATTAACATTTCATACATATATAATTATCATTTTTATCATTTTAATATTCTATTCTATTCTATATATACACATATACTATAATACTTATAAAATAATATACAATACGATAACTTTACTTTTTTATTATTTTACTATGATAATCTGTTAATATGTTATTATCCAATTAAATTTTTTATAAATTACATGACAAAAGACGCATATAATAAGAAATATTATCCAATTAATTGCCCTGACCAATACTAAATAGATTTTATCCATGGCATAAAATTGGCACATCATTAACTAATGCCTTTTAAGTTAGGTAAGCCCTTAGAGATTATTCATTTATGATGGGATTTCTTATCTTAAGGTTTCGGGCCCTGTTCTTTCTGATTCGTGTGATCCCAATCTTCCTGACGGGTGCTCCATCAGCCCCAGCGTGCTGAACATGCCGCCCGCCAACCTGCAGTAATAAACAATCCCAGAGAGCGGTGACGCTTTGTTTCCGCAGCGAGAACGCATTCATCCATTTAAACTGCAGCAGGCTGTGAAGATGCTGCAGGGGTCTTAAATCAACCCCCTCCCAACCGCCCCACAGCCTCAGTTCTAAGCAGGAATGCCGCGGCACGTGTTTCTGCCTCCGTCAGCATCTCCTCCCAACACTTCACAGCCTCCAAACATTTGGCGGAGACAGACTTCAACTTGCTAATGCCTGAAAACCTTTTAAAGATCGCTGCTAATTTGCTGTGACCTCGTGAAAAGCGGGGCCCCAATCAAAACAGCTCCATGTTGGTTACATGTTGGCTATCTTGTCAGATCTCATGTTAGCTGGCACTCTAATTTAACAACCCTGGAGAATGCAGACATCTTGAATGCATTTGCTCTGGTGCCATTCAAAACAGTGGCTCTGTTAACACGCTAGTCAACGAGGATTACGTGGAAGTCTATCTGTCTGAAGATCCTAAAGCCGAATGGAAAAGTAACTAGGTGTGAGCGATGGTGGGATAACAGACACGATCAGACCCAGACTGCATTATGGAGCAAAAACGGAAGAATTATGCTAAATGGGGCAGAAATGTAATCAAATTAGCCAAAATATATAATAAACAAAAAGGGCAGAGACTAAGTAGACCTTGTGAAGTAGTAGTATATTTTTTGCAATTTATTTGATTTTGATTTTAAATTACAAATATTTATACACAAAGTTTAAGGTAGCATATGGTATTTTAGGTAGAAGAAAAAACTAAAGAAATAATATATAATAATAAATATTTATAAAATATATTAAATATAATAACCATTTCTATTTAGCAAATACATATTAATGATCAAAGGGTGCAAAAAAGAAACATTTTTATTGTTATAAAAATATTCTATTTCAAATAAACACTGAACTTTGTTTTGATTCCACACAAATATTATAATAAACTAGTAAATATTATAGAACATTCATAATAATTGATTATTAATTAATAATACAATGTTTCCTATGCTAATCAGCATATAAATAAAATAGAAAATGTTATAATATTTACCGTTTTATTGTATTTTATTGGTGAGAATTCAAAACCTTTTATTTAGCATTATCTACATCAGTGGTTGATCTAAAGTGCACAATAGTATATATACTGTAAATATAAAGTAATGATGTAGTGACTGAGCAAATACACAAACTTGTATTATTATACACTATATATATTATTATAACTATTTATACACTACATTGTTGAAAAAAATCTAAAAAAATCTTTTGAGAGTCTCCTCAAAACTCAAACATCTGCATTTAGTAGCATACTTGGAAATAAAAATTAGTTATGCATCCAAGGCATAAGGCATCCAAGAAGTACAAGAAAGGCCTACTTGCACACGTAAAGAAGAAGAGTTTGATGTAAACACACACACACACACAAAAACTATTCCCATTACCCTAAAGAATAAAAAGAAAGTTGTTTGGTCATGGTGTGACTGTGTGATAAAGATCTCCAGGTTTGATATGACGAGAGCTAAAACAAGGCACAAGAATGTAAACAAGATTAACAACACTCGAAAAATACTCTCAAATTTACGAGCCAGTTACAAGTCCTGTCATTTACCTCCAAAGCTGTAATTTCCGTTTATGCATGTTGCGAATGCTTCTTAACAAGCCCACATGCACAAACCAAACTGCTCTTTTGCATAATCCGCTGGTATATTTGAACATCCACGTTGACTGCTGCTTTTCTAGGAGGAAAAGTGAGTCGATCTCGACATTGGACGGCTGGCCAAACTCTTTAATGGCAGAGATGCAGATTTATTTATCTGGCCGAATCCAAGCCGACACTAAATACATCTTCCAGCCATGAGATCAAATGATCCTTGAACTTCCATAACAGCCCGTTTTTTTAAATGCACATTTATCACACAGAATTCCACACCGGACAGTGTTAGAGTGCTGAGGATCTGGATTCATCTGCCCCGCTATGTGTAAGTGGGAAATGTTGGAACTGCAGTAACAGAGGAGCTTGAGGAGGCTCTAAATCACAGCCGAAGCCAACAGGAGGAATGCTGAAGTAAACTGCTCAGAGCTCAACCAAGCCACAACAAACTCTCTTTCGATGATTACCTGGAGACCAAATAGAGACCATAAAGCAATAGAAAGCACTTTCTCTGCATGTCTTGTTAATATTTGAAACCATTATCACTGTGGAAATCAGCCAACAGTTACCAATAACTATGCCCAGACAGCTCCTTTCGCATTTTTGCATTTTCTAAGTAGAATTCAGTGGAACGTTAAAAGAGTTAAACACGACAAAAATGCATTAAAGGAATAGTTCACCCAAAATTAAAATCAGGGCATATTTTACTCACCCCCAGCCAGTTTGTCTTCTGTCTGACGAACACAGTCGATGTTTTTTACAAATTTGTCCTGGCTCTTCCAAACTTCACGAGAGAGTCCCGGCTTCTTGGCTGACCTATGACTTGATGTATGATGCAACTTACGTCATACGCCGCACGTCGAGTCAGAAGTCAGCCAAAAAGCTAGAACTCGGCGTACTCGTGAAAAAAAAAAAAAAAAAAGTGGTATTGATGTGATTAAAAATACAGTAAAAACTAAAATAATAATCTGAGATTTTTTCTTTATAATTTAAAATATTTTTTATTCAAATATATTTTAAAATGTAATTAGGCCGGAGCCAATACGCCGAGGGCCCAATTGTTTTTCCTAGGGATTATTATTTTTACTTTTTTATTATTATTATTTATTTTTATTTTTTTTCTCGACTATCCGGGGCTTTTTGGGGGCTTTAACATGCTCAAAAACTCCTGATAATCGGCAAACACACTGGGATCAGCACTCATCAGGACTCTGCAGAGACTGGGACCCAGGCGTGGCACAGACGCTCTGCTACGCCCCCTGGACAATTTTCAGAAAACTTGATGTATAGCTCACACATACTTGCACATAATTATAAAAAACTCAGGACACATATAGATCTCACTGAGCTGAACAACTTTGCACACTGACAGTCAGAGCTCTGCTCAACAGGAAGTCCGCTATCCAAGGCTGTTTAAAAAAGGCATGCTCTAGAATTTGACATACTGTTCTCCTCTGAGGATTTCCACTGAATTGCCACCAAACTCGGTGAACGCGATCTCAAGACACTGGGGTCGCTACATTGCGAAGGGTTTTTTTATATCTGAAAAGGTTTGCCCGTGGCGAGTCGATACAGTTATGGTGAAAAATCAGAAACAGGAAGTATCTAACAATGTCCAAATACAAACTTTAGGGGTATGTCCGTTGTGTTATGCCGATTGCATAGATGTGACTATTAGGAGTCAGAGTTATAGCGACACCGACTGGCAGCAGGAAGTGTGTCGTTTTCAGAATGCTTTGAATTTAGATTCTTATTTTTATATGATTTGCTTCAAACTTCATCAGAATAATGGCAAAATACGGCAAATGTAAAACTGTTGATGGGATATTGATACCGTAAATGCTGTTGCCATGGCAACGTTTCAAATAGATAACATGCTTACATGTTGAATGATGGTTCGACACTGGCAAAAGCTCAGAAATAGGCGAGGAGCGCATTCCTTTTTTTGACAAAAGTAGGGGTGTTAGTCTTTCCTACAATCACCAAATTCGGTATGTATGTTGGTCTTATCAAGACGGGAAACTTTCTAATTTACACTCATTAGCTAAGACCAACAGGAAGTCGGCTATTTTGGTTTGAATGGTCCCTTCATCGAAAAAATTGGTGTGGGATTTTTAAATACTTCTTTCTGAGAACGGTGTTATAATGGCGATTTTTTTTAAAGTGATGCTTTTTATATAGCAGTAATTGTCTTATCTTAAAGTGCCTTATCTGAACTCCTCAAAACTTTTTACTAACAGAACCATCAGAAGTATGTTTAGTTTCATAACTTTATAATGCTTAGGGACCTCAAGAAAATGAAACATTAAATCACTTTAAATAATGAGACGTTAAGGCTAGGTAATACCAAGGATGTATACTAGATGAAGGTGCAAGATTACTAATTATCTGTGTGTCACAGTAAAAGTTAATGGATAGCATCAACTTTAATATATATTTTCACAAGTGAATAAGACAAGTATTTTATTCTTGTAATTGTAAATCTGAATTTTCAGCATTATTACGCCAGTCTTCAGTGTCACATGGTCCTTCAGAAATACCTCGATTATATGATGATTTGCTGCTCAAGAAATATTTCTTACCATAAATGATGAAAACAGTTGTGCTGCTTAAAGGAATAGTTCACTTTTGTCCAACGATGGAAGTCAATGGTGACCAAAACAGCCTGGTTACAAACTTTCTACGAAATATCTTCCTTTTTGTTCAGCAGAACAAAGAAATGCATGCAGATTTGGAAGTACTCAAGGGTGAGTAAATTATAATAGAATTCTCATTTTTGGAAGATTAAACTATTCCTTTAATATTTTTGTTAAAACAATGACACTTTTTTTCAGGATTATTTGAAAAACTTTGAAATCTTAACATTATACAGCAAATGTCTCTTTTGTACAATTTAAAGAATATTTGCAATTTTTAAATAAAAATTAAAATGTAACTCAAACTGACCCCAAACTTTTGGAAGGCAGTTCAATTTGTAATCTGTATTAGTGTGCTGTAAATCTCTACTGTACAGCGCCAATATTAGCAAGCATAATACACTTAATAAAAACTTGAATAAGGAAATTGATTAATAGCGATGCACTAGGACGTGTATAACTTTGTGAGTCTGCAGAGCTTTCCGTGGAGATTTGCATATTCATACTCTGTTTGGGGCTGCCAATAAGAAACAGAAACTTTCTCTCAGAAGAAAAAAGCCTTCAGCATCAAACAGTTGGCAGCGATCACGGATCAGACAGCTTAGCAGGGAAACTAACAAAATGGCTGGTTAATTAGCCCCTGTTTGATTGACCGCAAATCTCCTTCTTTCATATTTGAGTCACTGCAGGTTTTTAAGCTCCGTCAGCTGATAGTTTTACTGGCGTACCGGTGCATGCGGTGAAACCTGTGTGAAGCTCAATACAGTAGGATCTGCAGCACATGTAAAAACGAACCAACAATGGAGAAAAATGCAGTCTGGGGAATAAAACACATTTGTTACGAGTGACACAGTCGTGAGAAACTGAAACCATCTATTTCCCTTCTCGCTATCTCAGGATAATGATAAATACACTGGATGTGCTCACAACAGCGTTATTTCTTTTTCCCCTCAATTTGAGCCAAATTAGTCCAAATTGCATCTGCAAACGTGCCAAAAACACAAAGTGTGCATTCTATCCCATGGTTGAGGTAGAATAGACGAGAGGGGAACAAACAGAGCCATAAACGTTGCATGGGTGTGCACAGACGGCACGATAACGCTTTACAGCACTAGATCGTCATCAGAGTTTTGCCAACTGAAAATATGCAATAACTGCCCCAGTACACGACAAGTCGCAAGCTTTATCTGACCCCTGAGTTTGCAGCATCATAAATAACCAACACTAAAGAGTCTGGTGTTTGACATTTAAGGTCACTGCTTGTCCTGACCTCAGAGTCATCAGGTTACGTCTGGGCAATGGAGAAAACCTGTGAGAGGGTGAAGGTCATTAAAATATGTCCAGGTCACATTTTACCCTAAAATCAAAAAGATGTCAGCATCAAAAGAAATTCACAAAAGGCATTTTATATCCATAGAAAAGTGTCTACTTTTAAGCTTTTGGAGAATAAAATGTCATATTCTGGTTGAAAAAATGTCATATTGTCATTCAGTGTAACACAATATTCATGTAAAAATTATATAATAATTTCAGAATAAACATGCTTATTCTGACTTGTACATAATAAAATATATTCAAAAATAAGGAAGCATTTAACATTTTATTGTGCTTTAAATTCGTTAAAATAAAAATACTGACAAATAGGCAAAACCTAGGAAATAGTAAGCATGTAAAACTACAACTATTTAGTATTTAGAGTGAAAGTAATTCATCTTTTAATGAATGAACTGAATGGCATTTTATTGGGTAAATTTAGTAAGTCAAGGAAAAATGTTTATTTATTTTTGACTTAAAATAAAATACAATAAATAAGCATTAACCACACAAATCTCTTTACTACAGAAGTTCAAAATAAAATAAAATTTAAAAAAATAAAATTTACGCAAATATTCTCATTACCGTAATGTGTACATTTTTACTACTGTAACAATAATCGTTTACTGTATTTTTTACTGAATTATTGAATTTTTAAAAAGAAAATCAACAAAATTAAATAGTAGATCATCTAATGTATACATTGATTATGAATAAACTGCATTATGATTTATATATATATATATATATATATATATATATATATAATGAAAACAAAACAAAATACAATTAAATAATTTAAAAAAAAAAATGAAATTTTTAAATATGTCCAGGGCAGGTTCTTGACAGGTTTCGGTGGGATGCGTACCTACAGAAGAGAAAACCACACGCCGAGGTGCTGGTCTGGGCCATGGGGGGGGACGGCTATTGTTCAGCATTTAACAGCAGCTTTGTCATCCTGTCAGCTGCATTTGTTACAGCAGAAAGGGAAGCTCTGAAAACATGCCACTCAGAGACCCGAATCAAAGCTGAGCATCCTCGATGTGAGACCACAGTGACACTTACACCAGACCAGAGACTCGCTCAAAACACTGACAACTCCTGTTCTCACTCTACACACTCTCAGCAGATCGAAAACATACACAGAAACACATGTCGGCATACATTCACTAGTAATGCACCAAATTGGCAATCAATAGGCAATCAGCATACAATTAGGCTAATTTAAGCCAAGTAACACATGCACATATTGTATATAAATAACAGGGAAATTCAAATTCAAATCAATTGTAAGCAGCTCTTAAAAAAATGAACAGTGTCATTGTTTTGCTTAAGTTTAATGTTGATTCGATTCAGTTCAATAACAGTTTTAGTGTTGCAAAGTTAGCGTCATTATCCAACTCCGTTCACATTTTGAAGGCTAATAAACTATTTAAGTTAATTACGGAAGCTGTAAATCTTCTTACTGTTTAAATGCGATGTTTCCATTCACCGAGCTTGGTCTCATGCCAACAAAACCAAACAGCATTACATAATTCAAAGGACAAATTACTACAGCAAACAGAAAGCTTTTCAGCAAATAATCACTTCAATTTCAGTCCGTTCCTCAAACAAAACAATTGACGGAATTTAAAAGGTATGAAAACATAACCTTCAAAACATCATCAAAGAAAGTCATATGAGTATGAGGAAAAATTCATTTCCAGGTGAACTATTCCTTTCAAATCACTACAAGAGCTGCTTGACTGTTCTGCAGTCTGAGCTGGACTTAAACACGTCTGCGAACACTTACTCTCTGTCTTCACATAGAACAAGCAAACAAACCGTCGGAGGCGCACAAGCGCGCAGCCCCGAGAGCAAATGAGGTTAAAATTCCCCAGATATCTGAGGAGGTTCCCAGTGCCAGCGAGCTGTGTCACCAGCTCCTTACCTGAAACACAGCGGTGGCCATCCTCAACGGGTGTGAATGTGTGTGTTTCAGCCCCAGCGCCGCATTCTCCTCTGAGTTGAGAGTATTGCGGGATGGTCCGGTCTGACTCTTCGGCAGCTCAGCGCACCTCTCTCAAACACACGCTGTAATCCAGCCAGCAGGAGTGAGTGTGTGGATGTGTGCGCAAACACAGCAGCTTTCTTGGCTTCCTGAGAAAGGCTGAAATGTTGACTCACATTCCCTGTTCGCTCTAGCCAAAAAAGAGGATCATAAAAGAGATTCACACTATATATGGCTATGGACTAAGAGAGGAGGTCAGATCCAGACGCAGCACCTACAAACTCAACGAGCGCACGGCACGGAAATCTAGTAAGTCTAGCTGCAGGCTACTGCCATTCCCCTTTCCCTCTCACTTTTTTGCCCTCCCTTTTTTGCTCTCTCTCCCTCCCGCTCACTGTGAGCATTTATAAAGCAGGCAGCCCAAAAAGTCCACTCATCAAGCAGCAAATGCATGAATAAAATGTTTCTTTTAGCAAAATTACACATCAGTAACTTTAAAAAAGTATTTATTAATAACAGGCTAGATTTATTTTATTATATATAGGCTATAGAGAGAGAGAGAGAGAGTTGGGCTGCCTGTCACTAACGATTTTTAGTTTGATTAATCTTATGAGTAATTTATCGATTAATCGACGAATCAATAATTTGGACCAAAAAAGTCTATGTTTTTACTAAATAATATTTTATTAAAATAAAACAATGATTTTGTTTTAAGTAAAAGTAAAGTGCAACAAAGGTTATTATAAACTGTCAATTTAGTAGCCCCAATCACTGAAATTAAAGCTTTTTTAGGATTTTTTATTTTTTTTATTTCTCAATCGTTTTGTTGTATAAACTACTAAAACAAGTTGATAAACCCCCCCTGAAGTAATATTTGAGTGGTATTTTGTTTGAAAAAAAAAAATCCTAAAAAAAATTTTTATTTTTCTTCATTTATATATGTATACACAAACATTATGAAAAGTAGTGTTAAATATTTTGTGAAATATTCGGAATCACAATGGAATAACATACAAAAATTTATATTTATAGTAAATATATA
>JAUMHG010000048.1:166957-182040 GCA_032359395.1 Enteromius anoplus
TATATATATATATATATATATATTAAAGTAAAGAAAAATATAAAATATAAATAAAGGAAAATATTTTATGATGGGTTAATTTTTAGATGGATCTCACGTCCAACTTAAGTCTGTAACGCAAAACAAAATGAAGAAAACACATATCTAGATTAAAGAAAAAAAAGCTAAATGTCTGAAACAAAATGAGTGTTGTGGGTTGCACTTGGTTTTGACAGACAAAAGCCTTTCAGCCCTCTCTCTCTTCCCTTCTCTAGTTGTTATCAAGTTCTCAGTTTACAGGTTTAACATGAGTTGACAAGCTCAAAGGCAGGCTGAGTTACGCAGAAGAGCACCCAGCATGAGCCGTGTAGCTGTAAAGCAACGATCTGAAGAACACCGCCGACTCCCAGACCGACTCTGATTAATAAAACAAACGACTTCAATCCTCTTTAAAACAGCCAGAGTGCTGGAGCTTCTGAAGGATGCTCGCTGGCAGATGGATTACAGACAAAACACAACACTAGATTTATACAACTGTTCCTGAAGGAAATACCAGTTCAGCAAAGTAGCAAGTCGTAGTACCTTTATTGTTGCCATCACTCTCACTGCTGGATGTGCATGAGAATCAAAACACGGCACAGGTCTACAATTTGGGCAGCGTAAATGCCAATTATTAAATAAAAGCAAGACAGAAGAGTTCAAACACAATTCTGTGAGCAAATCCATATGTATGCAAGTATTACATTTTGTATGTTTAAGCGCTACTCTCTGGACATTTCACTTTGAAACTGCGAACTGTGCAGTAAGGTATAATTACAGGGTTACACCAGCGGTTCTCAAGTCTGGTCCTCATGCCTCATCACTCTGCATATTTTGAATGTCTCACTTTGTAACATTCATTCACTGATTGGCGCTGTAACTATATGAATACGATTTAAATTACGTCTCCCACACTTAAATGCACTTTAAATGGAATTTGTAAGTTCGCTTTGAAGTGTAATCATGGCAGAATATCAGGTGATGTGCACTTCGCAGGGGGCCTACGTTTGAATAGAATAAACGTCTAAAGCGGCAAGTGAAACATCATGTGCAGAGCAGTGGGGCACAGGAACTGGGAGAGAATCGATGATGTACACAAAGCAGCACTGGGCTCACAAACGTTGCTTTTATTATGAAATGGAAGTTAAATTGGACCAAACACCACAGATTAGCATCACACAAAGGAAGTTTGGAAAAATGAGTCGTTGATTGAATCCTTTGGGAGTCGTTGAGAAAGTAAGGTAAAAATAAATGCATAATATAAGACAATGAAAGTGTTTTTTGTTGGGGGACTACCAAAAACAAAATATGAACCTTTCATTACTTTAATCAATTGCAGAAATTTTAAAGGAGTCATACAAAGCCAAAATTTCACAAGCTAATAGGATTCTTTAGGGTCTTAATAGAATGTTTGTAATATAGTTTGTTCTAAAATTTCTCAAAGACAGTGTAAAAAGATGCTAATTTTACCCTGTGATGAACAGCTCTTTTGAAATCACTCTGTTCTGTGTACTTCCCCTTTAAATCTTCATGAGCTCTGCTGACTCCACCCCTCTTCTCGGAGGATCTTTTTTTAGCCGTATTCATAGTGAAACTTGCTAATTAGCACATTATTCGAAAAGATTCATTAAAAGACATTATACTCACTGCTTCTGTAGGTGAGGCTGGATAATGAATGATTTGCGCGAACATAAATGCATTTCAGTTGATCAAAGGCGGATTTCCCTTCAAAACCAAACGTAACGTTACTCCTCCAAGTCTTCAGTCACTCAGATGTTAGGAGTAAATCACTACTGCTATGTTCAACAACAAAACAACTCAATCTCTTAGGAGTCTTGCTTGTCTCTGCGCCTCGGTCTGATGACGGCTCATTCAGGGAGGGTCTGAGGAAAGACACCAGTTCAGTCTGTGTGACACGCTGCTGTCAATCAACTATTGTAGCAGTGACCTCTGTCGGTGTTACGTCACACCTACATGCATTTGAGAATGGCTTGATTTCAGAAGGGGCAACTTATTTTAATTACATTAGAAGACAACTACCAGGTGGATCTTCATCATTGTAGGGTGGTTGTGTACACACACTCCCAACACACATTTCAGTCCAAACAGCTTGTAAAAGTGCATGGAGCACCGGATGACCCCTTAAAATACCCCTAGTTAAAATAAATCCTAAACAGGATGTTGAATGTCCTACCATATATATATATATATATATATATACACACACATATATACATACATATGTACATATATAAAGACAACTGAAGAAAGCAGGGGCAGGTTATCATCTAACCTCAATAACATCATTTATAACATTTATCTACATCATCTCATTAGGACTAAATCATTTCAATAAAATAGTCATTAGTAATTTATGCATAATATTTATTAAATTATGAACATTTTAAAAATACAAACAAATAAAAATACTATAATATGTATGCTACTTTGTTTTGTTTACATTTAATAAGGCACTAATCACTATTTAACTCAATCAACTGTGCAGCTCTACAGCACGATTTTACGTCAATGACATCAATGACGTAACATTTTTTTGCAATGTAATTATCCAATTTACACGGAAAGGTTTCTATTATGAAAAAGCAGCTGACCACTTAAGACAACAAATTGGTTTCTCAAAGGATTATCTGAGCTCTGATGACGAGAGCAGATAACATTATCTGTTTTCGTGAACGGCACAAAAACCATTAGAACAACAAGCGTCTCTCTCTCTGTGTTTCTCTCTTTGAAGCGGGACTGGAGTGAACATGCTCCTACGAAGACTCTTGAGATTGAAGTATAATACAATGTGTCCTCTGTTGAATGAAGTCGGAGGGGTCTGTTCAGATTACACACCCACCCCATGCCCCACACCTCTCACTGACAAACAGCCTCAGAAACCACAGCCAAAACAACATGCATGCTAACTATTATTACCAGGGGGTCAGGGTTTAGCTGGTTAGCTTCTCCCCTGCTGGTACATGCTATAACTGCATCAGTATGTGCTCAAAACAGCATCTATTGACGACCATTCAAATTTTTTTTTTTTAAAGTAATTAAAAAAATAAATTTGTGTATTTATTTATATAACATAAACAAATAAAATAACATAACATGAAATGAAAAAATTAAATAAAAAGTACATAAAAAAAAACACAATTCAAAATCATCCTTGGCTTAAGTATATGTTCAGGTATATAAAATGTATTAGAATTATTATTATTATATGTCATTAACCATTTTCCATTTCATGTCCCAACAATTTGTGTGAAAACTTGCTGATGCTCCAGGTTAATTCTGAAAAATACAGCTCTTTGTGCTCCTAAAACTGAGTGCACCATCTTATTGGAAAACATGAGCTGTTTTGTTTGGTGATATCAAAATAATTATACGGAAGATGTCAGCTTCAAAGTGAGATGTCTGTTCGGAGCGTCCCTTACCAGATGTTGGTATGATGTAGGACGCAGAATCCAGCATTAATAACAAGCCTGACGAAAGAGGAGGAGAAGAGCAGAGGGAAAGCACAGCTATCCCATCAAGCTAAATATTGCCCTTGTCCCAAATGCAGCACTTGATGTGGACGTTGCTTTTTAGACATGAACCTTTTGTCATTGCATAATGCAAAAAAAAAAAAAAAAACATTTTTAGGCATTTATTGTGTTTATATACTGTACCTGTGTGTATGTGTATATATATATATATATATATATATATATTCTTATATTTGACATTATATAAAAATATAATTAATATTTAAACATTTGCATACGTACACAGTGTATACACATATATTACGTAAACATTTTTTTACATTTTTGAATGTGATTAATCGTGATTAATCGTTTAACAGCACTAATTGTATTAGAGTAAACAACATGATCCAAATAAAGCAAATTCTAAAATACTTTTAAGGCTTATTTTAATTCGCTTTACTTGATGTATTAAAATAACTAAAACTGAAATAAAAAATGTATTATAAACACAGCCACTTAAAATTTTCATGTGTATGTGAATAAGATCACTGATACTTCAGCAAAACACTCAAAAAGGAGATCAGGCTTGAACAATTATGCATGCACATTTGCTTAGAAACAACAACAGAAACACTAACAAAGAATGCAGACCTGTCTTTAAAAAAAAATCCCCTATTAGATGCTGGCATGTTATGAGTCTGACATATATCCTGTGTCCTGGATTTTATTATCTTTAATGATCCTCTCGGTGCTGCCTGTAATAAGCATCATTATAAGTAACACTCAGGATGGTGTTTAATGTTTGGAGCCAGTGTAAGAGGGAAAAAAATGCCAGGTCTAGCATGGCACGAGAGCCCAAGTGCTCCCAAAACAAGAACCATTCTTCCAACCAGCACACTACAGGAGAACATTCCCATGATTCCGAGTAGGAACGTCCTGCTGGAACACGCAGGGGCCAATCAGAGCCCTGCAGAGAGGCAGGTGCATGAACAAGCAGCCCACCGCGCTCATGCTCGCATATGGAGCGCACATTCAACAAAGTGTGAATTCCTCAGGCTCTCTTTAAGCAGCGGGTGGTAAGGTTAGGACATCACTACCAATCCTCACGTATGCTAAAGACATGAACTGATGATCATAACCTGTGTCAGCACATTTTAGGAACAGTATAACGTTGTGACTGCTGGGATAAAAAATACATGCATGTATTTAAAATGAAAAAAAAAAATAAAAAATGTTATGTTGAACCCATTTACTTTCTTTTGTGTTACACAGAAGAAAGAAAGTCATAGAAGTTTGGAACCTATAAATAATAAAAGAATGCTAATTTTTGGGTGAATTATCCCTTTAATGCATTGTTGGTGGACATGCATTTTGAAACAATGACTCCATAGACGGAATGGAATTGTTTTTTATGACTTTTTTTTCCGTTTTTGTCCGCGAAGACCAATTCGATGAAGTCACCCAATATCAAGTCTACTCACAGTCAGGCTCACCGCAGGAACCCAACACTGCTCAAATCTACAGAATGTACACACGTACGTTCATCAAAGCATGCAGACTCACACACTCAATACGTCCTCGTATTGAGTTCCTACGGACACAGTCGAGCCAACGAATGCCAAGCAATGGAAATAATCAGCAATTACAGCAAGAGAGAATGTTCTGGGTTGGAGCGCAGACATGAACTTTAGTGCTGTGGCGCTGCAAGAAAAAGAAATCCTGATGCATGACTGCTAATATTTAGGTTTAGTAAAAAGCACTGTGGGCCGGCAGGAATTCTTGTGGGCCTCAGACATCTAGTCCATATCTGCGCAGTGACCATCTGATGCATGTCATACAAAATGCTTTTAAAATATCAGTTTCCATAAATAAGATTTGAATAAATAAGCTTTCAATTGATGTCATTATATTTTCAGATACAACTATTTGAAAATATGGATTATCATGGTGCAAGAAAAAAATCTAAATCTAAAGCTGTCCAAATTAAGTCCTTTTTGCAATGTACGTACATTACTAAAAAAAATTACGTTTTGGTATATTTACAGTAGGAAATTTTCATATTTTCATGGAACATGATCTTTACTTAATATCCTATTTTAAGTTCTGTGCAGATATGGGGATCCTCTTAAACCAATAATATGACTGGGTCTGGTTGTGAGGTACTAAATAAACCCTCTCCATTCTCTCTAAATACTACCAGCTTTCTGAAGAAAGAGTTTAAAAGGCTTCTTGCACATACCTCACAGCTGACATGCAATAATCCTGAAGGTCTGAACGTTCTGCAGTGTGAACTAAGCTGTAAGGTTTCCAGCTGCAGTGGAGTCAAACACATTTTGATGATTCAGTGAGATCTTGTTCTCTCACACGCTCAGTCGCTCACACTTTATTGCCCTATGTGCAAACAAGAGCCAGGCTGATAAAAACGCATGATCAAATAAAGCAGGTTCTGATCAAATGAAGCATTTGGAGTGACCCCTCACAGACAAACATTCGGCTTCAAAACTCACACAAAACTTTTTGGTTGAACTGTAGATACACAGGATTTGCACCAGAGCTCCTCGTCTCTTAAGCACATCTCCGTACTCTGTGAGCTACCGAATAAACCTACCGTTTATGAAAACCCATAGATATAAAGCTGTATATATGTGATGCTAACATTTAAAAGTATCAGTTTTCAAATCTCCCATCATATTAATATTGTTTTGAGGTCCTAACATGATCTGAATCTCTGAAAATCTTTGACAATTGCGGTATATTAATCAAAACTCTGTAAATCTGAGTATTACTGCCTCTAGTGGTCTTTTTTTATTTTTTTTTACGTCAGTGGTACGTATTTCATGTCTCGTTAAAAAGTGCACCCGGGTACGTTTAGGCCATTAAAATGAATGGATGGAGTTAGATTGAGAAATAATTAGTTTTTAAGTTTTTAAGAATCCCCTTACCTCAGTTTGTACTGTACAATAACAGAGTATTGTTCAGACACACCCATCTGAACTCCACCCAACTGAGCAACTCCTAATACATACTAATATCCCTCACGGCAGTGCCAATGTCACGATATAGTCTGTTTCTAATGAAACACATCATTTGTGTCTCTCTGTGTTTCCAGCATGTGAATTTTCTTCTCCTCTTCTCCCTGTTCCTTTAGGAACTAACGGCTCATGCTGCTTCTCACTTGGCCTGCTGTTTACATATTTTCCATACTGTCTTGATTACTCCATCTCAACCAGTTTGGGTGTTGCTGTTTGTTTTCCCAACTGTATCTATGCCTGCAGCGCTGAGAATTGAGTAGGAAGAGGCACACATAAATCATAAATGATGAGTAATCATGCTCCACTGTCAAACAGGGAATGCAGAGACAGATTTGCGCTTTTTGGACTATGCTGGGATCGTAGACACAAGCTGTATGAAAACACCAGAACAAATTAACCTCTGAGGCTCATGTGATGTTTAGAAGTGTGTGACCCCCACAGTGTGTTTAACTTCTCCTTGCCATGCCCTCTCAAACTGTGAGAGATGGATTTTGGATCTTAAATGTGCTCCATAAAGTATGCTAAAGGTAGCAAAAATAAAAACTGAAAAAAATAACTCATCTGGAACTCATAAATCTCATTTCGGTTCAAAACATCTAGTTGTCTGGTTGATTACTTGGTCATACTGAGATTAAAAAATCAAACAAGAGAAATATAGCCATTTGAACGGATTAACATTTAACACTTTCACATTTGTTATTGCATTAGCTAACTAAGCAATACATTTTGTATTTATTAAGACTTATTAATGTATTATTTAATAAATGACGAAAACTATTTCAGAGAAAAAAATGAATAAAAATAAATATATATAATTTTTTTCCCCTTTTTTTGCAATAATAAATAGTCAGAGTGACAGACTAAATAGAAAGTTCACCCAGAAATGCAAATTTTTCTGTCGTTTACTTACCTTCCTAGGTGTATGTGACTTACTCCTTTCAGACGAATTCAATCAAAGTTACAATAAAAATGGTCCAGACCTCTTCAAGCCTTTAAATGGGTTTACATGGGTGATAGCCATTACACTCTGGAAGACGTTACATAACGTGCGTGTATTCGTAATAAAAAAATCCCTCATGCGGCTCTGAGGGGGTTAATAAAGTCCTCCTAGCGAATCCATGCGTTTTTGTGCGATAAACATCCATATTTCAAACTTAATAAGCACTTTTCTCTCACGTCTGCTGACTGTGGAAACCGAAACCAGTCCCGTTGGATGATGTAAGACACATTGCCTTACCGGATTAGTGATGAGCGCGGAGAGAGGACAAACAAAAATGTCAGTCATGATTTAGAGGCACAAACCGAGGATTTGTAAAGACAAATGTAGGAGGATTTCAATTTATGCCAAGAGGAGACTGGTTTTCCTTTGCTAAAGTGCTGTTTAAGTTTGAAATATGGACATTTTATAATTGGATTCATCGAAAAGAAGAAAGTCACATACACCTAAGATGCTTCAAAGGTTAGTAAAAGACAGGACCATTTACTTGTTTGGGTGAACTATCCCTTTAAGAGTTGCAGCTTAATGTTTCTGCTAAATATTTGAACAAAACCCCAGGTAATCTGTACAAATTTATTTGTATTATGCAGACAACTCATTCATCATGTTTTGTGACAAAGAGGTGCAGGGGTCAAAGCATGTGTACCGTCATAATCCCTACATGACGTCTCAAGTTCATTTATAGCACACATAACAGATGAGAGAGAGATGAAACACTGTAAGATCACGTTCTGTAAAAAAAGCCAAAACTGCACACAATACTCAGGCATCACACAAAAAATGCAGACATCACCAACACCATCTTAAAACAACATGTCTATCCATATTTGTTTTTTTTCGGTTGACAATGACTGTTCATGCTTTCAGCTTTTAATAAGACTACAGTACTCTGCTCTATTTAACAATCCACTCCAGAGAAATGCAGGAAAGCCTGCATATCCCATCTGGACGTGTTCATAACTAAACATCTGATATATGATGCAAGCTCTGATGTTTTTTTGTCAGCAAGTCAGGTTCACATCACAAAACGTGTCTCCTGAGGTAAATGGTCCCGCTGTGTGAGACAGACGAATCCTCACAAACTCTGAAATGAGACGAATGTCAAGCACAGGCTTAGAAACATCTGGAATAGAAGCTCAGCTGGGTGACTGCAGCTAGAGACCTACCAAACATTCATGACTTACTGTAATTGCCAAATTCATGAGAGATTTAAATTTGTGTGATATACTTTAATAATTGATAAAAAATATATATAATAGCTATATAAAATGTGTGACCTATGGCTTTTAATTTTACCAAACATTGCATTAGTCAAGTAATTTAGACTTGCATGATATTCTCACTCTGAATGGCCACTATCATCACCTCTCGGACTTCAATCTTGTTCAGTGTCACTCTACCAATCCCAGAAAATCGTATTCCTGTCCCAAAGGGCACATGGGAGTTCACTTCCTTCAAGAGACATCTCACTCATCAACCGTATTGAACATCAAAGGCTTCAATCTGTCATTGACTTCACAATCTGTTTACCTTCCATAATTAGAGTCACAAAGGCTTCTTGTTGTGCGAGATCAGAACATCAGAAGAGACCTGGATGTGAACAGCTCAATTTTAGTCGATGGGCACACCCTAAAAGCAAGAAGCCCGTGTGAAGGCATTGTTTCCAGCAGAAGAAGGCTGGAGCCACTTTGCAGGGCTGAGGACGTGCAAAACCTGAGAAATACAGAAGAGAATCAAAGGATGGGAGCTGAGCCAGAGAGGAGGGACTCAAGAGCGAGCAAAAGGAAAGCAGTGGAGTCTCAGGAATTAAGCTAATGGCCAAAAAACCTCTCGCTTTGCCCTCTGCATCTGAAAAAGCCTTAAGAACATCTTGAAGAACATCCTGGCAACCACCCAGTACACGCTAGTAATCGTAGCAGCGAGTTTTGTACAGGCAAACACCACTCACATTTTTCATAAAATGTAAGTCATTATTATTTTGGACTGCACTCAAGAGAAATAAACCCGTTAAAATATAATGACTTCGTCCCAAAAAGTAGAAGGGCTCAATTTAGTCATTTATGAAAGTGGGGGTCATGTCCTTCACAATTATAATGCCTGCTACGCCCTGCCAAGCTGATCTCCATGCCAAACCAAGAGTTTAGCAGCACCCCACAGCTCTATACAACCACTTCACCCAAAACTTCTCTATTACATACCAGACATAAATCATCCTTAATGACAAACTAGTCTCTCTGAAGTAAGTCCCCATAACAGGAGACAGACCATTGGATATGAAATGATGCTGAAAGGCCGTGCCAGGGTGCAGCTTGCAATCCTTCTGTGCTTGCATATGAAGCGATGGACTGCCCTGTAGTGGCATAGGCGTAAGAAATGGCAAACCACTTCTAAAATAAAGCTTGCTGCAGGACCGTATCCAAATGAGGCATGACACTCCGCGGCTTACTGCATGGCCACAGGCTCATATAGCAGCTAGGTAAAAACACAGCTAGAAAATACTCAGCATGTGTTCAGAATTAACAAAGCCATAGTAAAAATTGTGTTACAGAATAAGTCTAGGCGGTATAGAAATTGGTAGCAGAATTCGCTAAATACCAACACTGAACTCCGTATAGGAATCATCCTGTAATCATTACAAAGCCTAATGTGAGAAATAAGCATAGTAAAAAACTTGCACAGAAGCACTATGCTTACCTCGTGCTGGAGAGTTTGTAGAACGATATTAAAATGATGATAAAAGTCCTATTCCTTAATTTCCGAATGCGTGGCAGTGTATTTTGGTACTAAACAACTGCTTTAGCCGTGCAGTAAAATGTTATGAGGAGGAAAGTGTGTGTACAGGAGATCCTGCTGCTCAGAAGCCCAGAACACACACACTTCCTTTCAACCACACCTCAATCAGACTTCATGAGCATACTGTATATTCTTACTTTTAGTACAAAATACAAATACAAACTCATATAAATACATAAAGTTGTGTAATCTCAACTCTAAACTGATATTATATATACATATATATGTACACACACATATTTTATCCATAAGTAAATAATAAGAAAAAGACCCCCACCATACTGTACATACTGTAAGGTTGTGCACTATTCCGAACGGAATTGGGAAGTCACTTTAAAATCCTGAATTTGAATTGAATTTAACAGGATTCAGAGCTGCAACTTGTATTTGAATTATAAAATAAAATGTACACAATTACATGTTTTACTGGAAAAGCAAATCGAGGGATGCCACAGTACAATTTCTTTTCAGAAACGATCCAGTCTGGTTTTGTAAAGTAATCACAGAAACTTGTAGGAGTGGCCTCGTTTTAACTTAAGCTGGTAATAACATCCTAACTGTTCTGTCTTCAGTTGATTAATCATGCTTAAAAATCCAATCACTAGCTTTGTTATAATGGATGCCCCAGCTGAAAGCCACAAAACAGTGAGCAATGGAAGAGATGATGAGAAATCATTGCGGTCAGTGTACTTTGTTTAAACATATCAAGGACACAAGTCACAAATCTGGCAATGCACCTGCTAAATAAGCGAGAGGAACTCATCCATGTAGAGCTGTGCAGCTCAGTCAGGAACCATATGGGCTTCACACCAGTGTTCAACGGATAGGGTGGAGCACTGCTTTTCCTGTTCAAGGGGGAAATACCCCGGACCAGATCACCAGGACCAAACCCAGGTTTGAGTCACTCAGTGTACTTCTTGGCTATTAGGGGATGCAGATTTTGGAAGGGGACCCATCATTGTTTTGTCCGTACATAGTTCCTCTATTTGTCCTCAATTGAGACCTTTACATCTTTAACAGCTCCGTAGGGTCAGCACAGTGAGAACTAGAAGTCGTTTGAGGTGGAAAAACAGCCAAATCCAGGAAGCCATTGGCTTCTATCACAACTCCAACCCGTCTGACCAATTCAGGAGCAAAATTGCACTCCTCGAGTGGCTAAAAAAATAAACACGGTGAGGTTATAAGTCTCTTGCTAGCAGCCGGTCAGTTCTCCAGCTGAAACCAAGAAACATTGAGCTGAGGAAATGAGGTGAAGCGTCGTAAAATACAATGCTGTGTTTTTAGAGTCTCACGCCAGGACTAACAATGTGCTATGATCTTAAAAGGTTATTTAAAAAAGCGGGAAAGAAAAAGAATGTTCAGCCGTTTAAGAAAAAGGTGATTTATAGTGGTCAGAGTTAGTCCATTTTCTTACATTGACTCCCTAGGAGCTGAACTAAACATTACTCACGCTGTTCCCTTCCAGGAAAGGTCTTGACCCAAAACTCAACAAACATATCAAAAACATTGTCTGCATTAAAGTAGACACTGCATCTGAACACTCACTGCTGTACTCAAGTGGGAATAAGAAAACAAGGAGGCATGGACCACATACACCTTGATGTAAAAGCAATGAAACAAATACAGTTTAAATAAAAATAGAAAAAATCAGCAGAAATCATGGAACCAAATAAATGTTTTTGTTGTTGTTTTTTAACTTACATTATCGCTTAGATTGATCAGCAGATAGAAGTCAACAGGCTTTTCAAAATCAAAAATATTTGAACAGGTGCTTTTGCATTTCGTTTTGAAACTTCTAAATCATTGTCTTGTCTTTTTCACCTCACTTTTCTTGTCCATCAGCTCGACTCACTTTTCTCACATGATAAATGGAATCTGATCAGTAGAAACTGTCGTTCGTTTAATGCGTTCCATTTTAATTGTCTGTTCTCTAAACAAACTAAATGATTTTGATTATTATAAAAAAAAAAAAAACGAAACTACGGTGTAGGCCGGTGTCACTGTGACGTAACCTGTGTTGGGGCTCAATACCGGTATCACCGCCAACACAGATTATAACAGCAAGCCTACTGCTCACCCCAATAACCTTCAAAACGCTACTTCACAATAAAAGTAGTTGATCTGAAAGATACAACTGTCTGTATATTCTTAAAACAAGGGTTTCAAAAGGTTCCAAAATGGTTTTTCGACTATGGCATGGAAAAACGTTGGGTTTCCCAAAAGAATGTTCTTAAAAGAAAGAAAGCCCTTTTCTTAGCTGGAAGAACATTTTCTTAAATCTAAAGAACCATTTCCACAGTTATATAAAGAACATTTTGTCGAATGGAAAGATTCCCATGGGTGTTCAAGGTCCTACATGGAACCAAATATGCCAATAAAGAACCTTTTTTTTTTTTTTTAAATGGCCAACTGCTTGTCCACATACATGTTACTAACATGAAGCCATGATTTAGCTGTGTGTGCTCAAAGACATTCAGGGTAAGTGGGAGAGAAAGACATTTCAGATTCTATAAATAGTATTCAAAGGATCTGGAAAGACTAGCTGGAACACAAACAACGACATCAGAGCATAGACATTCTATAGCCTTCATGTATTACCAAATACGGATGTATAGTTCAATAGACTAAAATGACTAATGGCTTTATCTCCTGTTCGGTACAAAGGCAATCTTGGGTATTTGCAGCTCCATAGGTTGAATAGGAAGTTTTTCTTACACATAGTGATCATATTTCTCATTGCCAATGTAAACAAGCATTTCAGGGGCCCAAGTTAAACCTGACGTGTATATTTTTCTAAAGAAAACTTTCTCCTATTTGAATCTTTCTTGTTCACTTCCGTGCCATGACAATTCTCACATTTGAATTTCATAACTGCATTCTGCCTTCAAAAACTGACTACAACACAAGAAAATGGCATTTGGACTGTGGAGGAACAGTTCATCAGTTGGACCCAATTGACAAACATGCCCCTTCACATGAGTCTATTTGTCTGAATGAGAAGCTTGCAAAAATGTAATCCATTTTGTTGGTGAAGTATCTCAAAAGAATAAAGTTAAGAGTAAAGTTAGAATAAACGAGAATATTAGTTTTGTGAATGATCTGCATACACGATAACTAAACTATCGTGAACCGATTTGAAAGATTTGAGAAACTGAACAAAGTTGATTGAATGAATTATTGACTTAACACAAGAAACTTGCAGAAAAAGTTAACCTAGAGAACCAATGAACAAATCTTATTAATGAACTGATTCAATGGTGAGTGAATGGTTTGAATCATCAAGAAATCGTATTAGTGAACTCATTCAAAGGATTCAACTCACTGAAATGAACTCAAATGAATAATATTTAATTGATTTCAATTATTCTAATCAGAGATGAAACATTTCACCTTAAAGAAATTTTTCAGAATACACAATAAAGCCACATCTGACATCTTTGACTAGGGTTTCTCACACCTTTTAATTCACACTGATTTCCTCTGGCATTTCCAGTAATTGCCCTCCTCAGCATGCTGTCTCTCCCCCGCAGTGAACTGGCACCGTACACACGTGCTCGCCAACGGGGTCTCACATTAGCTTTCTACAGCTCATGGCTGGCCTTTGAGTCTAATGATTAATTTACTCTCCCACTTAACCTCACTTGCCTATATTTACAATCACCCAGAGACTGTAACTTCATTTTCCAGCCTTTGGAATTCAAATCAAGTCCAGTCTCGCGGACGTGCCTAAACTCGTCCAAGCCTGTGTGCAATGAACCCGCTGTGAACCGCCGCAGTGGTTTCCGACCCCTTGTGAAACCAGGCTAAGCTGTCGACAGAAATGAGCAATCGTAATGAGAGAAGAAGAGACGTTGGAGAAGGTGAATATGTTGTGATTGAAGCTGTCTGACCTGCACAACCTTCTGTTATCTAAGACACATTTACGAGTCCTTCTTCGGGCTGAAATTTGTCCCAGCTCTTTTACCTGCCAAAAGACTAAAGTATTTTTATCTACTTTTCAAGTAAAAATATCTAAGACACATTAACATGAGAAGCAACACAGAATAAAGTTGCATTTTGAGTGTATTTTTTCTTACTGCAACTGTCAGATACTGTAAATACAAAAAAAAACTAGAACAATAAATCCTAATGTTCTAAGCAAAGTTAATTTATCTTGAATTGTTGATGCTTTTACTGGAAAACAAGACATTTTTTACTAAATATCAATGTTTCTTGTCAACATTGTAGTCATTATGTGTATTTTAGGTGGATGTTTCTTTAGCATGTGTCTGTTCACAATGTCATAAATGTGTTCATGTGCCATTTGTCTGGTTTATTCCAACATTTCTCAGAGCAGAGCCAGATAGCCACCAAGTCTGGACAGTGCAAATGGTCTGAGCATTTGTTTTTTGTGGCAGAGGTTAGACAGCAGCCACATCTTATCTAAATACGGACGTGGAGATTTATGCATGTTGGTGTGGAAAATGTCCATCTGACAAGGGCTTGATTTATATAAATTGCTTGAATTTGTATTGAGATGTCAACGTGAAACTGACCCAATTCATTTTTTTAAAGCACTATCCTAGACTTACTGGGAAAATTTGCTGATCCTTATTTTTTCAAAAAGTCAATCCAAGTACAATCTTTAATCCAAAAATGACATTTCTTTTTTTATTTGTACTCAGTAAACGTGGTCTAACGTGGATGTACATTGAGTAAAGTAAAGTAAAGTAAAGTAAAGTAAAGTAAAGTAAAGTAAAGTAAAGTAAAGTAAAGTAAAGTAAAGTAAAG
>JAUMHG010000048.1:188105-200745 GCA_032359395.1 Enteromius anoplus
GGAGAGAGGGGTGGATGGGGGGATGGATGGGTGGGTCGGTGGGTGGATGGAGGAATGGAGGGAGGGAAGGATGGAGGGATGGACGGACAGATAGATGGATAGAGGGATTGGTAGATGGGTGAATTGGTGTAAGGAGGGAGGGGTGGATGGAGGGATGGATGGGTGGGTGGGTTTATGGAGGGAGGGAGGGACGGCTGGATGGATGGATAGAGGGATTGGTGGATGGGTGAATTGGTGTATGGATGGAGGGGTGGATGAAGGGTGGATGGGTTGGTGGATGGATGAATGGAGGGAGGGATGGATGGAGAGATCAAGGGAGGGAGGGAGAGATGGATTGATGGATGGAGGGAGAGACAGATGTAGAGATCAAGGGAGGGAGGGAGGAATAGATATTTTAAGACAATCACAAAAAAAAAAGCTTCAAATAATAATAAAACAGAAAGCACAAGCACCAGCTACACTGTTCACTGAACTAGAGTTCAACCACAAGGCATTCCTCAGTTAACTGACAACAGCATACACAAACACTAAGGTACATATTGAACTGTGTGCAGTTTTCTACACTGTACACTTACTTTGGGAACTTCTTTGCATTATGATTAATAACTACTGTATGTTCACTGTGTGCTTTCATTCCTGTAACCTATCAAGCGGTCATGTGAGGAGCATTTCACAGATAAAATTCCAAAAGTATAACTAAGACAACAGACACACACAAAATACTATGTCCATGAAGAGCCTCAGTGACACCCATAAGAAGCTTATTATAGTTGTGATGTGTCTGTGTGAGAAAGTGAGGAAAACCCATGTATTATGCAATCCATCCATTTAACCTCTCTCTATATATTTTGCACTCCATCTGACCCCGTTCTGTCCATTCAGAAGACTATCTACTTCTAAGTGTGATTTCAGGTGTTAACTAAGAAACAACCCCCCCGTGCAGCTGTTAAGCTTTAATATCCTGTATGGACTATTTCCCACAATTCCCTCTGATGCTCATCTGGTGTGGATTGCGATCTTTTCTCCAAGTCTAACTCCACTGCAGTACTGAATCAACATGCTTTCTCAGAGCCGTGCTCATGCGCCTGGGAACGCAGGATAAATCACTGCTATATTTGTTGAAACAGCTGCAGAATTCAACACACATTACGGTGGATCACAGAGCTTATGTAATAGTATAAGAAATTAACAGCATACAGTGGTCACTCCTCGAAGTGTGTGAAGTTTTGTTCTTTTTTTTTTCTGAAAATCGAGCGTGTTGTGGTTGGTGGGCTCTTTTCTGCAATCGTATAACTGTGTACATTACACAAATAGGATCTCTACTTGTATATTCTTGCACTGTCTCCTGGTGGCAAAAACTAATACTGCATGAGTTTATCTGCAAACGGATGCACAGAAAGAGCTGGTGCACAAAATATAATGTAGCAAAATTTCTATAATGGTCTTTTCTCATATAATTGTTGCACAGTTTAGTAAAATGGCTAGTCCATGTCAAATAAAGTAAGGTTGTCCATCAAATTAGTCACTGAAAATTAGCTAAATAATACACCAATTGTAATATATATTTTGTATTTATAATTATAATATTTTTAATAATATAATATATATTTTTGAACAGTCTGATTAACACAAGTTCAATATTTTACTCAAAACATTCATTAGGCAAGAAAGAACAAGAAGAAGAATTGATAGAATTTGTTTGATTGTTTTTCAGATCAGATCAGATCAGATCATTTTGCTAATTAAGTTTTGTATTATTTAGCTCATATTGCATGCATTATTCATTAAGAACAGAAATGAAGATGCTCATTACATGTTCTTTAATTTTTTGTAGTAGTACAAATAAATAAATAAATAAAGCTTCTTGTCTTATTGTTTTTGGAAATTATTAAAGAAAAAAATTATTCTGAGCAAAATTGCTTGTATGTGCAACATATCATAATTACTTCCATCAAAGTCCATAAGCAGCATAAGAAAAGTATAATGTGAACTCAGCAAAATTAAATTAACATATATACAGTATATAACCGACCAGAAGATGTCAGTGTCTCACTGGTGCGTTTTAACCTCAAAAGCTATTTGGGGTGCTGGACCCTCGATTTCAACATAATGTCTCAAACTAAAAAACTGCCTAGTGCCTACTCAGACTGTTTACAGAGCTAGTAAGTCATCGAAAGCTAATCAGATGCTTAAAAAAATATCCTGTCTATTAGGATGCCTCCTCATGCCTGCCATCATCGTAGATTATCAGATGCTAAGGCGCCTTAGAAGATCTGCAACCAGATTCAATAAAAGAATCCTCATGCTTTAATTCTGGTTGCTGATGAAGCTTTAATTTCACACCAGATTTTTCTCAAGCAAAGGCTTTAATGAAAATGTGGAGGTTTCTCATGAATATATTTTCAGTAATGTAAAAGATTTAAATGGAATGTCCTGCATGTGTTTACTGCCATACCAAATGGAAGGTCGTGCTGAGATGGGAAGTTTTAGCTGATTAAAGTAATGATGTTAGACTCGGCACAGAGCTCGTCTATCAGCAGGGAGAAATTAACGGCTGTCTTCATCAATCTGCTTATCTCATTTCACTAATGCAGCTTCAGGAGAGGAGTGGCAACTTCAGGAAGCCCTAATGAGCTGTAGTGAGCGGTTATGTAATGTGTGTGCCTGAATCACAATGGCAATGATGGATGGATGAGAAAAAATAAACAGTGCCAGATGGACCTGCTGTGGGAAATTTTTAAAGGTAACTAATTCTCAAACCTGATTGGTTGAGCAGTGCTGATACGCACGCAGTCTAAAGAAACCGGGACTTTTCACTGTTTGTATCACTTCACTTATTCGCCAGTCCAGATTTTTTTTTTTTTTTTTTTTTTTTTGCAGGTGACATTTTAAATATCTAAAAATGATGTACTGTAAGACAAAATAGACTTATATTCCAGTCTTAATATCTTAAGTGGTGTTCTTGAATAAATAAGGATAAGCAAAAGAAGCTAAATAATGTAAGATATTAACTTATGTAGGCCTAAAAAACATCAAAATGTTTTTGTTTAATACAAGAAGTAAATGTCTGTCATTTCTCTTACCCGACAGGTAAATATGTTCTTGTTTAAAAAAAAACTCACGTCATTTCAATACATTTTCTTTATATAAGAATGTTTACATATTTGTATATGAACACAAGGCAATATACTAATTAAGAAAACAACTTTTTACAGTAAAGTGCTCTTATGAGTCACTGAATCATTCACTTACGTGATTCAAAGACACTCGAGAGTTGATACTGCTTACATTTACTTGTATTTTTACTTACAGTACAGTACTACTATTTTCACTGGCAAAGGAAAAACTTTGCATAAAAATATGCAAAGAAAATGACAAATATGAGGGAAATTCTGGTCTACTAAAAAAAAAGTTCAATGATGTACAGTAATCATGCTGTTGATCTAAAAATATTGACTGAATTGCTGAAATTATTTTACATTCCTAAATCACTTTTTATTTTCAAATTCAGATTTAGTAATAATCAGTTTTAAAAATGCTTCTGCAATTAACCTTTGCTAAATTGTTACACTGCCAATGGTCGACAATGCATTGTGGAATACAGTGCCATGTACTTTGTTGTATATTGCACATTTCAATGCACGTCATCGGAATGTAATCAAGTCGTCTGGCTTTTCTTTGCAACCAGAAAATTATAGTACTGTAGTTTGCAAAGAACACACGCTTCATACCTCAGAAACAGTAAGAGCATTATGTTAGTATGCTACTCCAAAGGTAACCAACTAAACACAAGGCACAGAAATTGCACATTTCATCCTTTAAAGACTTATTTCCTGGACAGACTCCTTTGTGTAAACTGGCTTGGGCTTTGTTGGATTGTGTGTGTCCGCTTGCATGTGTTTGCCATGTGTGCACACACACACATAAAAAACACAAATCCAGCGCACCATCAGTCTCTTCAAAGCCGCCTGCACCCCTGAGGGTGATCAGGGGAGATTTTGCATTTCTTTCTGAAAAAGGAAAACAGTCTCAATGTCCAGAGGCCGAGATGGAATGCTAATGAAACCACAGAAAATGCTATTTTTACGTGCAAGTTTCCCCTTGACATCGTTTCATATCTCTGGGTCACCTCAGCACTGCGCCTGAGGTGTTTATGCTGGCGAGAAGACACGCCAGATCAATTGATGCCATTGAAAAGCAAACAAGAAACAACAGTGAGTCATGACAGAGTCAGGCGGGCTGCTTTCACTCTTGCAAAGGAAACGCGTCCAAAACTGTGATCGGCTGGAAAGAAAATAATCAGATGAGATCATGTTACAGGGCAGGGGGCTCGAATGTGGGGGGGGTGTACAGTGCGTTCTGTCCTTGTACTGAAAGCAGGCCGCCCTTCTCGATCCAGAGTCGTGCTGCTTGATTTTGCCAAACTTTGTCCGCTGGAGACACAGCTATTGTACTCTGAACACACGCCAACTTTGTGAGGATTTTAAATTGGCCTTTCAAACTAAAGTCTAAAACTAGTTAGACTCATTAGAATAGTTTCATAGACATCGTTGTCAGTGACACAACCACGCAAAGACTGGTTTGATTAGAGTTGGTTAATTCAAGTGAGTTAATTTGCGTGTTTCAGTGAGTTCAAACACCTGCAAAGAATTCAATTCATTTCTTATGTTTTGGATGTCAAACGATTGACTGGTTTAGTAGATAAATTAGTGTTTATTTGAAGTGCAGACCACACATTTAAAGATTTTAAAAACATGTCTGCAATTAACTCAAGCGCTGAAAATGACAGTAATCCACGTTAGCTTTGCAGCTGAGTTCAATCTGACCTGCTGTTCTCATGTCAAGTGCTCGACTGTGATCAGGCCTGCAAACTGCATGCTTTATTTACCGTTAGATGGGACACAGCTGTCTGCAGTAAAACTGCGCTCATTTATGAGCACTGTGGCAGGATTCTTATCTTCCCGAAGCTTTTAAGTGCAGGTACTGTTCCTTTCAAACTAAATTTAATCAAACAGGGACAATTCATATATCAGCTCAGATCATTTGTAATTTCCTCTATCCTTCATCTACTAAAGAACGTAGCAAACCAATACGGCCAGATTAACAGTTCGTAACACTCAGTCAGGGTAATAGCAGATAAACTATCAGGTAGAGCCCGACCGATATATCGGCTGGCCGATATTATGCATTTTCCAAACCATCCGTATCGGCATTTATAATGGCCAATAAATGAATATTTCAAAAATAAAATAAAAATGGACGAAACACCCTTACTGGTAACTTTGATTTGGTTGTTGTTGTGTTTTTATTCAAAGGACTTTAACGTTTCATACCTAAAGTTTATATTTTTATACATTTTATTTATCAGAACTTATAATATATTTTGATGTTCCTCTCTTCTGTTGTGACAATAAAAGAAACACGTTTCTTTTTAAAATGCATTATCATATTATGTTAGTTAAAACTCATAAATAACTAATGTTAGGGAAATCTGTTAATGTTTGTTTGCGCATTTCTGAAATGAGAAAAAAAACAAACAAAAAAAAACAGCCCGATATATTTTAAAACCAACAATTTGTATCGGTATCTGCCTTCAAAATCCTTTATCGGTCGGGCTCTACTTGATATTGCCAGATGTGACATTTAATTAATTATTTTAAAATCCTTAGAATTTAGAAACTTATCTTTTAGATATTCAATATTTGAGTGAATTTTTACCAAGCGGCTTTTATGAATATGGCTAATATGGCTGCTGGGCTCTGATCTATTTAGAAACTGCTATATTATATTATCTTGATAAGGGAATTTGCTCACTGGTCATTGAAGCTTAATGATGCATTCATGCTGAAACACAACCGAAATAGCAACGTAAAATTAAATACCACCATTACACATGATCAAGCAAGCTGCCCCAAGCTTTTTAAAAAGGTTGCCTGCTTGAACGCCAGTTTTCTTTAAAGTAGGGATGCGCTGATATAAAACTGTGTCTGATATAGCAAGGGTATAATTATTTACATGCATATTTGGTACTATTGTTAAATAATTAATGTTTTTAATGTTGAAGTGATGGTGTTTAATTTCGGGAATGTTTTTTATAAAGGCATTGGGAATGTAAAGTTAAAAAAGAAAAATAAGCACAAACAATTATTTACAAAAGTGGCTCAACCTGCTGCCTAAGCTAGCTGACTGGTCTCCCATTCTGGATGAGTTGGCATTAGCTGGTTGAACAGCCAACTAGTTAAGACCAGTCTAACCCAAGTGGTCAAAACCCCAGTAAAACCTGCAAACCAGACTGGAAGAGCAGATAAAACCAGTCTAACGGCCTGTATGTTTTTCAGCAGGGTAGTACAATATCAGTTGATTCTGAATTAAAATATACTTAATATTTCAAATAATAACCCATATGATACCAATATATTGCACATCCCTACTTTTACGATGTTTGTAGTGACTAATACTCACTGTAAAATATCCTTTCTAATCAGAGAGTCTTATTCATAACCCTCCAACACAGAAATCGACATCAATATAGTGCTTTAATAAACGAGAGCTGAAACTCCGCCCTGTAGATAAATGATTTGGCGTGTGGTTACAGGAACATCCAAGTTTAAGTTGCCGTGTTGTCGTTTTGTGCCCCGTAAACCTCCTGATTGTGGAAACACTGATGGCTGGCAGGAGGCCCGGTCGCGCTGGTGATGGGGTGTGGTTGTAAAAGCAGCTGTACTGATGTGGAATTCAGCAATACTGAGGGGAAACCACACACTGAAACACACCATTCACACAGACACGAGCCTTCAGAGCCATACAGGATGTATTTTTAGAGCAGAACAATTTCACAGTTGACTTAAAAGGGGTCGGGGTTGAGACGGCTGCTGGAGAGGAGAACGTCTAATATCTGAAACGTCTCCACCCCTTCAGGCCCCTGGTCAGATTTGTGCACGTTTACATTTAGAAGCCACATTTTCACTTTTATGTCAGTTTACAGTACTGTTCAAAAGTTTGTGGATGGTAAAAAATGTTTGTAGCGCTGGGCAACGATAAATAAACTTATTTTAATATGTTAGTATTACATATTTTTCTTGAATAGAGACATGCATGTGTGTGTATTCAGATATACATCCAATCATATATGTTTTCTATTTTAATGTATTATTCAAAATGTTATTTAGCCTATTTCTGTGATGCAAAGATGAATTTTCAGCAGGCCATCATACTCCAGTCTTCAGCGTCACATGATCCTTCAGGAATCATTCTTATGATGAACAGCTGCTTAATATTTTTCGATGAATGTGAAGTTCAAAAGAACAGCATTTATTTGAAAAGTAAGTGTCCTTACTGTTGCTTTTTTGTAAATGTAATGCATCATTGCTGAATAGGTGTAATTATTAAAAACCAAAAAGTCCTATACCTCAAACCTTTGAACAGTATAGTGCATGTGTTCATTATGGCACATCTGCTCTGTGTTCAGTTTCTGGTGTAATCTCTCTGGTCTTCATGTGGAACAGGTGCGATGCCCGTCGCACCCCCTTTTGACTTCCTCTCATGCACATAATTCAGTGCGCTCATGCACATGCACACCAGTTTAACTGCACATCTTTATCTTATACAGTATTTTTATCTTATACAGTAGTCAACATTTGAAGTGGATCATAAAAGTTCATCAAAGTTGTCCTAAGACAAGAATAGGTATTGTTTTTGATTTTAGGACAACTTTGATGAAATGTCTTGATGTTGACTACTGTACATCTAAACTTAAATCAGCTGTTTTTCTGCCACACTTTCCCAGTCAGTGACCTTTACGATGAAGAAAACTGGTCTCAGATGTCCATCCAAGGAAACAATATGGTAACCTAGCGCAAATTCAATTGAGCTTTAATTCACATAACCTAGTGAATATTTCATAAAACTATCCATTGTACAACATTCTTCATATATATAAAAAAATGCTATTTACTAAATATCACATTTTGTTGTTTTTTTTCAATACAGTTAAAGTCAATAGTAATAACCAAAACTAAATATTCTTTTCTATTTTTTTTCTGAAGAAAGAAAAAAGTCATACAGTTTTGAACTGACACAAGGGTTAGTAAATGTTAATGGTATTTTTATTTATGGCTGAACCATCTCTTTAATACACATATGTGTGCAATATGTGCCTAGCCGGATGTTCATTGCATGCAAGTCTAGTTTTTGTTTCTCTCTAAACCTCTTTTAAGTAGTATTTTTCCTCGCCCCATTCATCTCTGGCCTGCCCACCAAGTGTATTTAATGCAACGTAAAGCTGCTTTGAAACAATAGGCATTGTGAAAATGCAATGCAAGTTCATCTAATCTCAGAAATCATCCTGACAAAAAAATTGGAGGTATCTTGGACTAGGTTTCGGACACAGCGTCCTACATAGCTATGCAAGCAGATGCGTGATTCTGGAGCACAAACCCAGTCCTAAGTAGCAAGGGTTTGTTTATAGCAATAGCCAACAAAACATTGTATAGGTTAGAATGATTGATTGAGCCAAAAATTAGTAAAGATCATATTCCATGAAGATATTTAGCAAATTATCTAACCTAAATAAATATTAATATATATTAATATAATTTTTGATTAGTAATATGCATTGCTAAGGACTTACTTATAACAACTTTAGATGGTGGCATATCTATTTAAATATATATATATATATATATATATATATTGTTCACCCTCAGATTTCAAATGTTGTGAAAATGTTCCCTTACGATTGTTTTTTTGATCCAGGGACACATATAAAAATATGAAACACTTTTATGCTGTAGTGCTGCCATCTGTTGGTGTTTTTTTCTTCCTACAACCTGTTGGTTTTGCTTTAGGTCTGCAGCCTATTGGACAACGGCTTTGCTGAGGATTACAGCTAAAATTAAGAAGTTTGAAGTTTTTTTCACACACACAAAAACATACCTACACAGAAACACACACACACACACACGCGCGCTCAGGAAAGTCAGATTAAAGTGGGTCTAGACTGTGGTCTGCTATCTAATGTATCCCCATACGCTCACTGAGGCCTCGTTTAAACAGCTGATACTCAATATCACAAGTTATACACAAACAGAGGTGGCTGTGTTTATTTTGTACTGTCTGAACTGATCTTAGCTTGGCACTTGTTATTGCAGCTCACATTCATTCATACTTTAATGCAGTGTGTGTGAACGCAGACTGTTTTATTTTCATGTGACCAGCAGGGGACAGACTACATCCTTTTTTAAAAAAAGTGAATGAGTGAGTGTAAATGCCTGCTTTCATGAAGGTGTTGGCATATATGTTATTTGGTTATGTTTGCATCAAGCAAATATATATTTTTTCCTTTATTAATACTTTGTCAGAAGAGATGCGTGGCCTGTGAGCTGAGTTACTCTGCTTTACAGTATCTGTTCCATCAGCATGTGTTGATGAATGAAACAGTCATGTTTGTATGAGGATGAAAGAGATTAGCTCATATCAGAGCATGTGCAGATCAAACACCTGCCGCTCACGTAGCTTCCACAGCTCCAGTCTATTTACACGAGGGCTCTACAGAGCTGTTTGTGCTTTTGTAGATAAAGTACCTCAGAAGAAAAAATGTACAGTATTCCTCAGAAGTGATTCTGTGCACAAAGTATTGCCTCCGTGTGTGTGTGTGTGTGTGTGTGGGTTGGGTTGTTTTAAGCTACTATCAGATATTAATTGCTATTTATCTGCTGATATTGGATAAATGTTTCCACTTGTTTTAAGGTATAGATCATCAATAATCTACAGAAATGTTGATTTATCATGGTTTAACCCTTGCTGTGTGCAGGTAGCAATATAGAAGCAAATGGGTATGGACTTATACTGTGTGACATTTATCAGTTAGCCTATTGGTTGTAGCATGAAGATAACTACTGGCTAATTGTTGCTATTAAGTAAGATTAAATGGAGACACCTACTTCTATTGTCAACTGTCTAGTTTGTTTCTATTTTTGCTTCTTCTTAGGAATGTTAGCCCTCTGGTATTTCTCACTTAGGGGTCGTACTTGTGACCCTCAAGGTCAAAACAAGCTAAAAACGTTTTACAAAATGTAATGAATGCACTGATGAATGTATATTTGTATTCTGTTTTAGTTATATATATATATATATATATATATGTGTGTGTGTGTGTGTGTGTATATACTGTATATATATATAAATACCATGATGTATCCACTAGAAAACTAATCTCAAATTGGGAATTTTCAGACATGATAATTAAATTTTATTAGTATCTATATAAGTATCTACCAGAAAATGTTGCAGTGTGTTTTTGTGTTTTTCGTATTTTCCCATTCATGTCCTGTGGAGCCTTTTCTAATCATGGAGGGGTGGCTTTTTCTTGGCTTTAAAAAGACTAACCACAGAGCAATACAAAATCATCTTGTGGAATGGTTGACGATTTAATGTTGCCTAGCTCATGAATTCTTATAGGAAAAATGTAGGCGAAGTAAGTTCATATTGACTTTAAATCACAGGCTGATACTGAGATCTCTCTCTTTTTTGCTTCTTATTGTGATTGTTCTGTTTAGTTCATACAGCGGTGAGGAAAAGGAGGATGAGCTATAGATTAGACAGGAGGAAGTCTTGATATTCATATTTAATTACTAAAGCTTATGTCTCTTCTTCTCCTACACACCTCAGGCGTGTGTGTGTGTTTCCTCCATTAAAGCTTTCCATGCTTTCATATAGTAACTCAAAGGGATATTTAAGGTCATAAGGATCTTTTGTGTGTGTGAGCATAAGATATGAGGCATTTATGTGATTCAGAATAACTTGATCTTCAGTCTATTCATGTCAGCTTCACCTGGCGTGATAAACCGCGAGTGTGTTGTGCTGCATGTATTGTTGTGTACATGTTCTGGCTGTATGTTGTCGTGCCGGTACACGTCTAACATTGTAGCAGGTGAAACCAGTCCATCCTCATTTGTAACGGATCTCAGGTGTGTGTGTTGTGGAGTTGAATGAGAAGGAAATGTCTCATCGATGGCCAGCTGCCCGCCTCTCTCACACACACACCAGAGACCTGCCTGTTGGGTGAGATTTTCCACAGATGTGTGTGTGTTTGTGTTAATATGTGAGCTGATAGACGATATGTTACTGTGTGTCTCTTTTGTTGTGTTGGTGATTGTGTGTGTGTTGTTTTATAGCAGCTGTTTTAGTCTGGCCTCAGAGAGCAGCTGCAGTGAGGTGCCAGGCACCCAGTGTTTTTCTCTGCCATTCTGGGTCTTTCTCTCAGTCTTTTGGTTTTTCTTTCCCATAGTGGTCATTCCTCCATTTGTGCTTTTTTTAGTTAGAAGCTATATGAGCTGTTTTTCTTTCCTTTTTAGATTTTTTTGGCTCATTGTGTTCAACGGCGGAGCCATTATTTTGCTTTTTCTCAGAGGGGACTTTTAGAGAGCGGGGGGTTTTAGCCTTGCTCTGTTGATTCCTGTATTGCACACAGTCGAATGGTCTTTTAGCCCCGCTGGGGGCTCCGGCAGGTTTCAGCAGAGCCACAACATGTTGTTGGACTACATGGACTTTTTAGTACTGTCTGATGGCTTCAGACTTTTCTTTTCATGTCACTTGCTTGATGTAACAAAGGATTCAGATGAAAATGAAATAGAGAGATTAGGTAATGCAGAAATCGGAGAGCTCTGAGGGGCAAAAGGCAAATGTTTTTTTTGCTGCAGACGACAATGAGGGCTGATGGAAGAGACTGTAGACATGACAGTGATAAAGAAAGCGAAGGAGCCAGAGGGATAGAGATGGCAAAAAGAAAATGAAGCCTTATCCGACAGTTTTGGTTTAACTAAGTTAAATTACATATTGAGGGGATTTTTTTGATCTCTTGTAAACTTTTGGGCTGATTTCTCTTAAACATGGCGACATGTAACTTGAAAGCAAAATAAGATGAGCGTGAGTCAATAAAGTCACCTTGTCATTTTTTTGTTTTTGTTACGTTTAGAAGAGTCAAAAATGATTTGCTGAAGATTAGTTGCAGTTTGTATTGGAGGGCGGGGCATTCTCATTCTAGGGAACATCTGATTGGATGGAATTCTATGCGGTGCAGGATGAGTCATCTAGTGTTAATTTCGTCACCTATTTTTAATTTAGTCTTAGTCTTAGTCTTGTGCCAAATGTCCTTGTTAGTTTTAGTCATATTTAGTCATTCACTTATCTTTTTTTGTTAGTCAAGTTTTAGTCGACTAAAAGTCTCGTCATTTTAGTCTAGTTTTAGTCAAAGGAAGCTCAAGGTATCTTAGTCAAGTTTTAGTCGTCTAAAAGTCTTTTAATTTTAGTCTAGTTTTAGTCAAAAAAGAACTCAATATATTTTAGCCTAGGTTTAGTCAAAAAATTGTAGTCTTTTTTTTTTAAATAACACATTATTACTGAGATTATTACTGATACACATTTCAGTAAAAAAAGTGTTTCACATATCTCCAACATTGGTTAAATGTCATAATTACCTGACAAAATACACTTGTTGAATGATTTTTGTTGAATGCAAATGTTAAATGTGTCTGGTTTTCAATTTCTGATTTAGGAGACACATGCACAAATGATTAACCTGTTCTGAAGAGCATTTTATTTTAACCAACACAATTCAAAAGCTGGGTCCCAACAGACTCCG
>JAUMHG010000048.1:200845-211966 GCA_032359395.1 Enteromius anoplus
CATATTTTAATATATATAGTTATCTATAATATATATTTAAGAAAAATATGTTATGTTTACATAATATATATATACACATGTATATACACATATAGCACAACATAGGAATATAAATGTATATACACATGTAAATATTTTTTAAATATTTTCAAAATATGTAGTACAGTATGTGTATATGTATATTAATATATACATAAAATATACACAATACACATACATATATAAACAAAAACTTTTTTTGGATGTGATTAATTGTTCGACACCACTATAATAGTTCATATTTTGCAGCACTATAACAATCATTAAACAATTACACATAAATTTAACAATAACATACTGATGAACAGCAACATTTATGTTTTCAAAAAACATTGTAATACACACAAAAAAAAGATTACAAAATGTCTATTTTACATAAGTATAGACATTGTTGCTTTTTTCTCTTCCAGTGCCTATATTTTTAAGTATTTGACTTTTATATTTATATTCACATGCACAAAAGAAGCTGCTTATCTAAAGACAAAATGTTGAGATCGCCTTGTTCTTTTTTGTCTAAAGTGAAAATGCAACCCAGATCATTCTCAATGAAACACAGAGCCTTATTTGGGAATGGTGCAGCTGCATTTAGGTATGACTGAGGCTCCCTGTGCTTCACTCTCAGTGGGAGCTGAGAGGGGAGAGAGGGGCCATCCAAAAACAAGAGAGACATGGACAGGATTTGAGCCGCTGCAGGTGTGTTATGTAAGCTGGAACCGCACATTTGGATCTGACAGGCTCAGATGGGCTATACTCCTCTCAACCTACCCCCTGTTTCAGGCCTCCGTGTTTTTGATTTCCATTATGATGTCTGATGTTTCTTTTTCCTATTCAAGCAAGGGATACGAGCAAGAGGGGGGTAAAGAACTTCAATGAATTTGTTGCTAACATGCATGACGACTGGTAACGAATGTTAGTGATGATTAAACTTGTGACTCCTTTTCACAGGGATTTACGATATCTATGATATGTTGCACATTTAGATTCACCCTAAATGCCCTAAAAACAATGCTGTAGAAGAAGTCAGCAAAACTACATTACTGTGGGGAAAAAAAATAGCAGTCCAATCAAGTGCACTTATATATAGGCTAACAAATAAAAATGCAATAGAATTCCTAAAACTAAAATTTAAATAAAAACAGAAAACATATACTGTATATTAAAAAAAGAATTAATAAACAATATGATGGTATCTGATTATACTAAAATAATGCTGGTACAGTCAAAGGATTTAAAAATTCAAAAATGTTTAAGAAGGAAAATAATGGATACAATAAATCATATTAATGGTGTAATATCTAAAATAAATAAATTTTAATTACTTATATATAAATAAATAATAATTATTTTTATTATTTAAATAATTTGCCTTAAAAATACTTTTCTATGAACCTTAATGAAGTACAACTGCATTTTCTTGCAGTTTCAGCAGATTTGAGCACCATGTAGGTGGCTCTTTCTCCTGCTGCCAGTCTAGCTTGGCAGGGATCTGATATGCCACGTGTCTCATGTATTGAAATGCTGACAGAGCAGCACAAAGAGAGGAGAGGGAAGTTCAGCTGGCACAAGAGCTGGTCAATGTTTTCTGACATTTGGACAACAAACTCCCAAGTGTCTTCATTCTCTAACATTTGACTGACTGTCTGAACTTTTGTATATTGAGGAAATGACAGACCTCCTCGATGCAGTAATTTAAGGCGACATCTAGATTTATGAACTTAGACTAGTTCAGGAAATCCTAGTCTAATTCTCAAATGTTTGACACCACAGTCAAGACATCTGTGGAATCTGTATCAGTTCTGTAAACATTATAATGCCAGATAATCTCAATTCTGTAACATTTTTAACGTCTTTATGATTCTCAATGGAAAGCAATGCTGTAGTCATACTTAAGGGTTCATTTCTTGCCGTCTTCTCCCAAGAGATGATCTGGACAAGCTGAACAAAGATGGTTTATCTGAAGAACGAAACTCCTTGGGACGGTGTGACATTGATGGCTACGTGCCAACAATGACACGGTCTCATTTATATTCCCCTGTCAGGACGTGCCTCGGCACCAACTTAATGTGATTAGACTAATCTAATTAGCCAGAAACAATCAATGCACCGGGCAGGAGCCCCAGTCTGAGATCCATTAGTCTTTAAACAGATACTGGATGATACCATCACAATCTACACATACAGATACTCTACAGACTGCAGTTTGTCAACTGTTTGTATGTACAACTCAGTTAGTCTCAGTTACTGAGACTATTGAAGACAACGTTCATCATTTACTCACCCTCATGTTGTTTCAAATCTGCACGTTGTTTTTAGCGAGTGTGTGGAAAAAACCAAAGGAGAGTTTTCGAACATTTTTCGTTTTCAAGAATCAAAAATGAACAAAAAGTAGTAATCCATATGATGTTTTTTGTTACAAGCCAAAACCTCCGCAGCCATACAGTCCTGAAATGTCAATACTACAGATACTGATGCTGATGATGGAAAAGAAGAACGTAATGAAAAAGAAACTGCATGTACTGTACGAGGTAGAAAAAATTAACCGTGTTAGCAAATAGCTGCGTAGGAGACAAACTATTTCTCCATCCACTCCTCTGAACACTGGATTCAAAAAGAAAGACAGAGCCATCCAGTATTAAAATATAAGTAAAGAGTAGTATTGTTGTTGTTGTTGATGCTTTGGTAAATAATGCTAATAAAAATATTTCTAATAATAATATTAATAAGAATAAATACATTATGTTCTAAATTGTTTATAAATTAAAAATAAAACAATATTAATGATTTAATAATAATAATATATCAGCCAACAGTCAACTTATCAGTCTTATCAATAATATCAGTCAACTTACTGATAGCAATACTGAAAATAATATAATATTATATATGTATAATACTTGGTACTCTATTGAAGGGAAAATTGACTAATAAGCTTCTGCCAAAGCGCATGTATCATCAACAATGGTCAATTTCAATGTAACAAATTGCAGGAAGGGAAAAAATGATTTGGAGCAAATCATAATGTTAATAAATAATGCCAAAAACTATTCAGAAAACTTTTTTTTTTTTTTTTTACCTGAACTCAACACACTTTCGTCCATTGATACTGTTTTGTATGTACATGCATTTGTACGTTAAGTGATTAAGCCACAGGACATGTACATGGAGAAAGGACAGACAAGAAAATGTCTCACTCATGAGAGCAGAGAATTGGAGTAGTCTACGCTCCTGACAGTGAGACGGGATCCTGTGAGCTTTTATTCACACAACTCCAAGAGGCTGGAGTGAATTAGACAGAAAGAACCTTGGCCCACAAATATAACACACTCCTCTACTGATACTCCCTTGTTTACTTTGAAAATACACACGGAAACATATCCCCAAAACAATACGGCCAGGCTCAGCTGTTACGCAATTGTTTCAGGACAATGAGGGTGCTCTGGGATATGGGTTATTGTCGAGGAACGTTGTGGTTGGGGATGCAGGAATCATGGGGAGGGCTGGCTAACCTCCACAGTCTTTTGAAAAACACGGGGTTGTGAATTACTCAATCCCATCACCCCAAACACTGCCAGCCTTTCAAATGGTTCATCTCACTCAGATGGGCACAAAGGGCGAGCCCCCGAAGCTGGGCACACATCATCTCCCATGGCCTGCGTAACTGTATACACAGCACCCTCGCCGAGACGGTAAGCCCCTGGGAAAGGCACTCAGCCTCATTCAGGCGACCAATCCATACAGCAGACAATACAGCCTCTCACCCCAGAGAGAGGAAGAGGTGGGGCGGATCACCACACAGACGAAACAGAGCATGATGGGCTCCAGACAGCAGCATGCAGACCAGTCGTTTCGTGACTGATTAAGAATTTCAGAGGAGAAGCAACAGGTGATCAGACACTGATAGCTGTCCATAGGACCATATCACTGAAACATATTTGAAACATATTTTTTCAGCCTTTCAAAGCTGCATGTTAATAAATATGTAAGTGAAAATAAATCTGCAAGAACAAAGACAAAATGCACATAAAATAAACCTAAAAAAACAACCTTGAAAAACCAATGTATATGTACATATATGTAATCAGTAAACCTCCAGATCGTCCTCTCAACTCTATTGGCAAAGGGTATCTCAAGGAACTGCACTCCTACCTTCTACTGTACCTGTTAGGTCCTTCAAGGTATTTTGGAGGGGTGAGGTGTCCAAGTCACAACATCTAGCTACTGGGATGCCTCAAGGCTCAGTTATTGGACCACTTCTCTTCTATGTCTACATGGCATAACAATAGGTTCTGTCTTTTAAAAACAGGGCTTTTCATATCGCTGCTATGTTGATGACACTCAGCTCAATCAAGCTCTTGTTCTGTCCAGCCTGGAGTATTGCAATGCTTTCTTGACAGGTCTTTCAGCCACTTCTATCAAAACTAATCCAGAATGTGGCTGCAAGATTAGTCTTTAACAAGCCAAAAAGAATGTATGTCACACCTCTGTTTATCAACTTGCACTGGCTACCAATAGCTGCTTTTATAAAACTTCAGGCAGTGATGCTACTGATTGTTGACTGATTAGCCACTGCGCCACTAATTCAGACTCATGTGCCTTCCAGAAGCTTGCATTCTCCAAGTGAAATGGCGTATTATAGTGCCATCCCAAAAAGTACAAAATCACAGAGTTTCATTTTAACTTAGGGTGACCATACATGCCATTTTCCCAGGATGCGTCCTGGCTATGATTTCTATATTGCCTAAAAAACCTAGGTTTTGGCTTTGTTTGCCTCTGCAGACGGTGTATGACAGGGTTTCGCAAATCTTACCCTGGAGGTCCAATGCACTGCAAGAGTATAGCTCCAAGCCAGATAAAACCTACCTGTAATTTTCTATTAAGACACCGATTAGCATGCTCAGGTATGTTTGATTGGGGTTAGAGCTATACTCTGCAGTCCTTTGACCTCCAGGGTAAGATTCGAGAAACCCTGGAATATGACATCAGTTCTTTCTGTTTTAAAGAGGCTCTGGAGGTACTTTGAACCAAAGTAATATAGGAATCCCGGCCAGGATGTGTCCTGGGAAAATGGCATGTATGGTCACTCTCCTTTAACTGTTCCCTGCTGGAGGAATGGCCTGCCCAGCTCTTTCTGAACATATCCAATATATCTATATACCTGTAGTATGGCAAATAAGATTTAAACTGATCATTTACAAAAACTATTAGTTAACTTTATGGTCAATACACACAATTGTGTAACAAGCCTTATCTGTGGCTGTCACCTTTGGTGCGTCAGACTCTCCTCTGCATGCAGAAAGTTTTTCCCACGAGTGTACTACTATGAGCTTCAGCAGCACCTGGTCTCAGATGCGGTTACTACAGGACAACAATGATTCCAGATGGTGGTGTGTGTGAGAGAGACGCTGCTGTTAAGCCACCTGTAATTCTCTTTGATGGCTTGCTTTGAATTTGATGCAAGGGAAGAAGTTTCCTAGAGGTGCTGGAGGAGAAAGATAACATTCTATTCTCACAGAGCTGCAACGGGACAGGACATAAACAGGAAGTGTTGTTCCATGAAATACAATGGGAAGCTGATTTCTAAGTAAACTATTCCTTAACTGAGCCATAGGTATCAATGTGCCTGCGTCAAAGACCTTATTTTATTTAAAGAAAGCTTCATCCAGCAGGTCCAGACCACTCTTTTCATTCTGTCTCTCACTGGTTCTGACACACATTCACTTTCTCTCCATCCTTTCAGCTCAACCAGACACAGACCGGGCACACGGCCATCAGCTCTGAGGCAGGAAAGGAGGTGTGTTTCCATCAAAAACTAACTCTGCTCAGGAGAGAAGCAAGTATGAGTTCTAAAAGATTTTTGGACATTTTAGTCACACTTAAAATGTCTGAAAGTCACTAAAAAAAAGCTAGATGTTAGATATATTTGGAATAAAATAGAAAACTAATTACTAATTGCAGTGTGTATGTGTGTATATATTTACGTATTTATCAATAAAAACAAAGATTTTATGTTCACAAGTTTAACTAAAAAGAGCTAAATTAGTTTAAGGTACTATTAAAATATTATATAATAGATTCACATTTTATTATTTTATTATATTAATAGTATTATAACATTTCTGTTAATGTATACCTCTAATTGAAATAATAGATTTTTATGCTTAATTTCTTTATGTTTTATGTTTTTTTTTTCCAAATAGCAGTAGGCCCCATTATAACATAACCATCAAATTGCATTTTTAATGCAGCAAGTGGCACTGTGTTATCTTAATATTTTTCACATTTATTTAAAAAAAATTAAATAATTAAATTGTACTGAACTGAGCACTTTGCACTGATGGATACTGTACTACACAGTGCACAAATAGTACGGTAACGTTCCTTCAAACATGTGTTTGGTTTGAGCATTACAGTGTTATATAATGCAACAACATTCATATACTTTTAAGAATGGGGCTGAAATGTGAGTCTGCAACTCGACAAACATTGGGTCATTTGTTAAGGCGACATGTTTTTATGTCCTAGTGCAGTATAGAAAGCATTGGTCTCTCTGTGTGAAAACCCCACCAAGCATCATGGGAAAGTGTCTGTAGGCGTCCAGTGAGGTGTGGTAAATACAGCCATTCACCTACAATCCTCTTAGCGTTTAATCTGTAAATTAACAATGTGAATGAAGTCATTGCAGGGTATTCAGATCTGCCCTTAAGTGATGGGAAATTACAGCAGTGGTTACTTAAACACCTTCTCTGAAAAACAGCGTGATACAGCGGATCGGAGTGCAGAGCCCCAGCAGGCCTGTCTCCACCATGCACACACATTCCTAATGTATTGCGGCCACCTTACAAAGACTACTCCTGCAGACAGAAACAGAGACACACATTTTCCAAAATCGCTCCCAATTGTGCACCAACTCAGTGTTAGCCGTTTTGCAGACTTACTCTGTACATACTCTATATGTACTCTATACTTACTCTATCTCATTTAAATACACAGTAAACAAAGTCAATATGCTTTTTTTTATTCATGATGGTTTCATTTGGTTTTAATAAACATTTACGTGAATTTCAAGAAAGGTTTTAATAACATGACTTGTGGTGTAACCAAGTAAAGAGATATAAAAAATAATAATTTATTTCCGATTTTTTAAAATATTTTCCATATTTTCCTTACACCCTGAAATTCATCCATCCAGGCATGCATTAATTCAAACATACATACATGCAGTACATACAGTTCATTCAGTCAGTCCTTAATACTTGTTACCATATAGCAAATGCTGTTACATCTACTATATAAAGGAAACAAAAGTTAATGAGTAAACAAGTATGGGATTTCACCGGTGTTTGATTTGCTCAGTAAAGCTCTCGAAAAGAGCCTCCAAATGGCGTTATATCATTCTCCCTGTCCAATCATTCAAAGGTTAAACATTACTCATTTTCATGTATCTGCCTCAACATACTACGCTCAACACAACAGCTTAGCATACATCTCCAAAACCCACACATACACTCACAGTCACCCTTAAAATTCACCTTATACAAATACACTCACCCTAAAGTCTGCTCATAAATCCTTTAAACACACACACAAACACTTAGAAATCCACCCTCTTGAGTGTACTTGATACATCAATCACTTCCTCCAACCATACCAATGCAAAAATACAACGTCTTCACCTGCAAATGAACCCAAGGAGTTGGAAATTTGTGTGAGCTAATCCATGCAAAACATGACTCTACAATGCCGGAGTTTGTCCACGGATCGGAAAAACCAGTCCCTGTGTGTCCATATTCCAGTGTCAGGACCTGTGTCCAACTTTGGGCCTACATTTATTTACCTACTGTAACGGCCAAAAGCCACGCTCCTATTCTGCTGAGGCTGGGACATGTTGCTGTGTGGTTGCTAGATGGTGTTTTGGGTTTTTGCTTATTTCCCCAATGTATATGTGTATAAAAAGCAAGATTTATTCAGTTAGGGGGTTTTACAGTAGGTAGGGTTGCAAAATATGTTAAATACATGCTATGCTAAAATAAAACAAAATCGTTTTAAAACAAAACTCTATTCCTGGAGGGTCACGTGGTGCATCCAAGTTATATCGGATAGATCGTATTTACAACTTCAATGAATGGCACCACAAAGTTGGTCTTTAAAGTGGGAGACTCAAAGTTTTACTTAAGCCACAAGTTTCTATGTTTAGGACGATCCAATGGATGCAGCCATAGACTAAAGATATGCAGTGTTTGTATTGACAGTAAATTTAGTTACATATACAAAATACTATATTATTATATTTTTACCATATAACATAATCTGTTTACATCGCTTTCATAAATTGAATAAAAACAAGAAAAAAGCAAAAACTCAGTGATACACAACCTTTATTCTTCACATTATAGATCTAGAGTTAAAAGAAAAATTATGAATCTTGTTTCAGCCAAAGTGACTTGACGTTGTTATTACGACTTAGCTCTTTGCTCCAACCCTCCAATCCTAGGAAGATACAAAGGTGTCCCTTTGTTGGTACTGCTGCAGTGACAAGCTGTTGTATTCAAAAAGGTACCATTCGTGCAATTTATTTTCTGAGAGGCACAGCACAAACAGTGCAATAGACATTAACGATATTGACTTCTAAGCAATAGGCCTCATGGTTGACCAGCAACAGCCTAGATAGAATAACAATCCAAAACAGACCCTTTAGTCCATTACCAGTCCATAAGTCTTGATGTTTTGGCCAAACTCAATTTCACATCATTAGCTCGTTTGGAAAAATCAGTGCTGAGTTTGATTATATTGCAGCAATTGACTATTGATCAACTATACACATTGACACGTCCTGTTAAGAACCATACACAAATCCTTCGATTTCTGGAACATGTAACCAAAACTGTGAACTGAAGATCTGGATCTTCTCCAGTGATTATGTCCCTTGTTCTTAACAAAATACGGTATTTGGAAGTGAATGAAGAGATTAGTTGGCTTCTCATTTGGTGGTTGACACCATCAAACTACCTGCTATGCCTTTCTTGGCACCACCTGATCAAGATCTGTAATACCTGGAGGAAAGCAGTTCATCAGCATTCCCACTCATCTCAAGACCACCTAGAAATACACAACCTGCTCACATCCCTTCAGCACACCCTGAAGCTTCCCATTTTTTGTACCTGGTTTAAGGAGGTCTGGCCTCTTTGGCACTCCCACCCCCATCTCATCCCACCACAATGTTTTCTTTCACAACGCTGCAATTCTTCTGCTCACAAAAACATTTCTCAGCAAGGGGGTCTGACCTCTGCCCTCGCCCCCCTCCCTTTCCTTCCACTCTTTCTGACCCCACATCCACACAAACACAGCGAGGACGTCTCACTCTCTTTGCCCTTTAAAGAGTTCGGAGCGCCGTAGGGGGTTCGCTCACCACAGCACGAGCCCCCAGAGCATCTGAGGACAAGAGAAGCATTAAAGTACCGTGGACTGATGCTGCATTGATTTGAGGGGAAGGCAAATGACCCGGTGAATTGAAAGTGTAAGGGAGAACCCACGGGTCCGATCAAGTTCTGCTATAACATCCTCAGGAAACGGCATCCAAAAAACAGGTTGTATTTGTCAAACAAAGCATTTTAGAGTGAAATCTGGGAACTGAAAAAAGTAATATAACAGAGGTAAACTTCCTCCGTGTGTCATAAAAATAAAAAAAGACTGTCAAACACAATCATTCAGATTAAAAGTGCTGTAAATAGGGATGAAAAATATGGTGATAATTACTGTTATGTTATGGCCCATAACAAATAAATGGGCGATACAATAAATCTTTCCTATATTTGTAATGTAATACAAGGTAATGCAATAATAAAGTAAAGTAAATAAAAAATTGTAATAAAACAAAATACTGGTTTTATTTAATGAAACCAAGTAAAGAGCAGATATATTACTTTCCTTTCCTTTCCTTTCATTATTATTATTATTATTTTTTTTTTTTTTTTTGGCATATGTTCCATATATTTTGTTTTTAACAAATATCATGAATAATTTATAAAAACTATTAAGTTTTTAGAAAGTTGCATTAGCCAATAATTACTTTCATGTTATGGCTTATAAATTACATGTTATAAATGTAAAATATAAATATAAACTAAATTAAAATTAAATTAAATTCAAATTAGCTGTATATTATAATTGTAACACATAACAATATGAAATACAAATATGCTATTTGTTAATAATAATAATAATAAGTCCAATGGACATCTGGGATATTTGTTAGACTGTCCATGAAAAGGGGTTAAGCCAACAGTCTATTGCAATCTTTTTGATTGCTCAAGAAGTCCAAAGACAAAAAAAAGAAAATTACAATATTCTATTGTAATAAATGACCAATAAGAAAAAAAGTATTTATTTATCAACTAATTATATATGTGACAGCAGGATGCCATTGTTCAGCCAATCAGAAGACAGCTCTGTGCATGTCAGTCAGGTTTACTGACATGTTCTTGGCTTCCATCTCTTTCCAAAACCCAACATTTCAACTGCATAGACACATGAACGACTGATGATGGGGGAGCAACTCACTTCCATCTAAACATTCACAAGGTCAAACGGTTACAATTGTTTTAGCATTTCAAACAAACCTAATACAACAGTGCTGTGGAACAAAACCCTACCATATGGATTATATTAGGCATTATCCAAGCAATCTAAGGAATCGTTTTTGCCTAAATGTTTATATTAGTGGCACTCAAAGCCAGACATTCATTTACTTATTTATTATGATGTGTGTGTTTGTGTAGTAAAGGGATTTGGTCTAACCCGGCCAGTGTTTTGGACCGAGATCAGTCTATCCCACCGGGGCTCCTCAGGAAGAAGAGATGAAGTTAGGATGACAGACGGAAACCAGTTCCCATCTCAATCCAACCTCCTCAGACAGCTGGCACAGATCCTACCTCATCCCAGACAAACCTTTACATTACACCACACTACGGCGGAGGAAAAATCTCATTCATTTTCCCTACACACAAATAGGGCTGGGCGATTTAATCATCGATTAATTCATGCACATTTCGTTAGTAAAGCCGGTTCTTTGATTAGTATAAGATC
>JAUMHG010000048.1:222600-243563 GCA_032359395.1 Enteromius anoplus
GTAGCACACAAATTCTGAATGCCTTTGGCAGATCTCAAATGAGCCATTTTAATCTAGATTAATCTAGATTAAAAAAAAAAAGAATCTATGCCCACCCCTAATATATATGCAAATGTATTGGTACTACAGCACATCAAATTGATGTCCTAAAATTAAGCTGCAAGCTTATGAATCTAAATTAAACTGTCTCAATACATAACCCTTTAAATTTGTAGACCGATGACTGCCATCCAGGTATGAAAGGTAGAAATAAGATGTTAAAAGCCTGTAAATAAGTAAATAAAAAGCATAGTATTGTTACCCAATCCAGTGCAAGTGTAATTTTATGACAGGCCACTTAGTATGGGCTAGGTATAAATAACAAGAATGAATGATTGAACGACCAAATGAATTTACTGCATTGCATGTGTAATATATATTGTTTTGCATTTATGAATAAACAAATGAATGTTCCGTGAGAAATAATCCATTCCATAGGACCATTTTTATTTCCAATGTTAAAACGTTGGAGCTGTGCATATGCTGTAAGAGACTTGTAGGTTCTTCTATCTGCTTATCTTGGCATGAAACCCCACTGCACTACCCTGGATTCCTCTCTGTCCAAAGACAACGCAATATGTTCAGCGAACAAAACAACACTGTTTATTCAGGCTCCAGCAAGCACTCGGCCAGCATTAACATAAAACGGTGCCACCCACAAGCTCAACTGTCTGAGAAATCAAATCTCATTTGGCGCATACTGTAGATCGCATGTGTGGATCAGAGATATGAGCTATTCCCTTTGACAAAGCGTCAGGCATGGTATTGAGGAAACAGGCCTGTCATTGATTATTCCTCAGCAGACTTTCAGGCAGCGGTCTCAGCTTTGGCCCGAGGCTGGCTTTGCAGATCGAGACGAGCCTCAGTGAGCCGAGGAAACCGAGGAAAACTAGCAAAGCTTCCTATTAGACTTCTGAAGCATGCTGGGGGTCTCATAAATAGACTTGTACCTGCCCTCACAGGCTGACCCCCTATATTACTGCCAAAGAGGGAACAAAGTTGGCCTTTACTCTATAGCACCACGCTAGCTGTATTGCTGCGTTTGTGCTTTTAGAAGCAAAGAGCCGAGGTTGACGTCTGCTACACAGCTTGAATGAAAACATCAATCGGAAATATGGAGAAAGAAACTGAAGAAAAAATACTTTTACTCCACAAACTTTGAAGACTTCTCTGCGAGAGGCCTTGAGTATTTCGTACAAATTCAGCATGTGCCTGTTGTACTCAAGTCTTTCAGTGTTTTAGTTTATTCTCATGGATTGATTCAAAGATGAATGCACATGTAGCATAAGGAGTTACAGGCTTTCTCACACACAGATGATTGTTATTGTCAAAGCGATACGATAACATTTTAATGTAAGAATTGTTTTGCTGCTTTATACACTTTGAAATGAGTCAGATAGGCTTACTAACATAAACACAGCATTTTATTTATTTCCCTTTGACCGAATTGAACTGAAAATATGACATTGAATTCACACACAAAACATCTTTCCCACTTTAAATAGGTCCTATGCGTAACAAGGCTATTAAATTGTGTGATATGCAAAATATTAAGAGGTAGCCTAAATGTGGTGATCATTTAATAGACGTTGAGAGTCCGTTTGAAACCACTCCATACATATTTGTTTTTACGCAACTTCTGTATTATTTTGATTTAAATATTTTATCAATTGAAAACATTGTCAGTTCATTTATTTTATCTCATGTTCATAAACTATATATTAAATACAACTTTGATTTGAACAGTGCAATCACTAAAATATACTTAATAGTATTTTTTTCACTAAAATTAATAAGCATTATTTAAGCATTTCCATTGTTAACTAACCACAGTTCTAACTTTTTACATTTATTTTTGCTTTATTGTATTGAAGAATTATATATTTTCAGAGTCTGATGTCATATAATCCCTATAAACAAACAGCAGCAAGAAACAATAAGCATAAAGGCTCATTTTAAGTCCAAAAGCCCAGAGTTTTTGTTAGGCTTGACTCATAACATTCACATAATATTTGACCTCCTATAAATGTGTTTGTCTTACGTGATTGTTTTCCTCTGATGGGATGGAATTAAATTCCCTCACTGATTAACTTGTTCTGTTTCCTCCTAATTAGTCTGCTAATTGCCCCCTTTCTCAAAAATTCATCTGTGCTTTCGATTGGTATTGCACACAAATGAGTCCTTGTAGGTCCGATTGAATGGGTCCCATCTGTTAGAATAATGGAACGTAAAACTATGTGATAATTACAAAAATGCAGGCATATAATTTAACACAATGACCAACATTTGGTTGAGTGTAGAAATAGAAATATGTATTTTTTTTTTTTGCATTTCCTCACCTTCTAAATCTTCATGTTGCATAAAACTCATAGACCGGGAGCCTTAATCTGTCTGCTGTTTATCAGTGCAAGCTAGCATTTTAGAAGGTCAAAGCCATTTCTAGCTTATTATGCCTATTACCAAATGTAATATAAACTTTCCTTACTATAATACATAAACGTTTCCTATCTATTTATCTATCTATCTATCTATCTATCTATCTATCCATCTATCTATCTAGCCATTAATCCACCGTCTGCCCATCATCCATCTTTCTATCCATCAATCCATATGTTTATCTTGTTTAGTAAAATCACGCACATCAACATTTGCATAAGTATGCCTTTCACAGAGAACAATTTATATGAATCGAATTCAATATTTCATCATAGTTGTGTCGCAACACTCTGTATATTTAATGGTTTTGAATAAATTAATAAAACATGCCCCTTTAGATAAGGCAAAACAATCCTCAAAGCATTAAAAAGGATTCATGTTTCTAATTTGCCACTTTGTAAACTTTAATTACACTTTTTTATGGTTCTGTTAAAATGTGTTTTTATCTACTGAGGTGTGGACTGTAGCAAAAGAACAAAAAGACAACAAAGAAACAAAGAATAGTTCACTTAAACATTTAATTTCTCAAATAATTTAGCAACCCTCAGGTTCTCGGCGGTAACAAGGAGGCTCAGAGGCAGGATATTCAGCGAAAACTGTAACATTTATTATACAACAAAAAGACATGATAGCTGACGAAATTACAAGATCAATGCTGACAATCACAGGAACGAACATGAAACATTAACAACGGACAATTGGGCATTGAACAAGACACTTTTTAAATACTAGAGACGATCAAATGATAATGGGGAACACCTGGACACACACGGCTAGCAAGGAGTCAACACTGATTACAAGGGCGGGGTTACAGATGATGAGGACAGCACATGGGAGACAGAAGGTAAACATAAACACAGAGCACATGAATTTGAAATGTAAACACAAAACATGACAAGACTACACACAGAGAACCACGGCTACGTTGTTACATGCATATTAATATGACAAGAATAAATACGCACATAAGATATATATATATATATATATATATATAAATTATACATTATATTGCCACCTTTGAGAAGTCGATTAAATGCAGACCACGGTTGTGTCCTTTCCCCACTTCTAAATTCATTTAACTTCTGTAGCTCCTCGCTATCTCAAAGTCTTCGAGATAAGCCTCATTTCTAGCCGAGAACAAACGAAGCCACTAACCCTACTAAAAAGGCCATCTCTTTAGGTTTTCCCCATTTATCCTCTAAACAATTAATATGTGATCCGGGGGTGGTGCAGCGTAATTCATCTCTAGTGAAAACCACTCTAAGTATGCAATCTTTAGGAGCTTTGTGAAAGATTTCATATCGCTGCTTTCATAAAGGCGCCATTACTGTCTGGAAAATAATGGGACCCGCTAATTTGACGCTTTGACCTTAAGCTGTTCATCATAGAGCGTGGAGATGAGACGACTGTGGTGAGAGAGAGAGAGAGAGCACATTATCGTTTGGCCATAGGGACCGGGAGGCTAATGCTAGTATAACACACGGGAGAACAGATAACAGTATTCTCAAAAGACTGAGCCTCGACACCAGTGCTTAGTGGCTAAAGGACCAGTCATCTCCCAGAAAAGAACCCGGAAGGCGGCAAACTGAGATGATGGCCTAGATATCACTTAGAACCATGATATGATCCCTACCGACTGGCTAAAAAAAATTAACAGCACAGCATGAGCGCCGAGCAGCTCAGATGAATGAAACCCAAGCAGCAGGATCCTATTTTGATTGGATAACCCAAGATAGGGCACCACTATTGGAGAAAGAGGCGTTCACACATAGAGTGACCTGCGGTGCTGTTATCATTAATGGAAACTAATAGAAAACCCGTTTTGTTGCCGTTACTTGAAAGAAAAAAGAAGAAAGTAAAATACATTTTCCTTTGACTCCGAGACTAACTGAAATAAATAGCCTCAAATTAACCACACGACCAGTGAGGAGATATAGGGGTTAGTAAAATGTCTACCTTTTAAAGCTCAAGTCTGTAACTTTTGGCGCTCTACCTGTTAATCAACAGAACAGCATGTATTGTGCTGAAGAATATTGCAGCCGGTGCAATTTCTCTCCTTTTATGTTATTGACGGATCATGTTAGTATGGACTACTCCACAGCGGTATAACCCGAAACAAGTTAAAATACTGTGCATAATTAATTCAAATAATTTTTATTTGAATAAAATAAATGAATTTATTTAACGAGGGGGCATTAAATGGATCATTTAGAATAATACATATTATAATGTTACAAAAGAGTCCTGAACTTTCCATTTATGTAAGAAGCTTAAAAATTAAATATATAATGGTTGCAAATCAGCATACTGAAATGATTTTTAAAGCTTCATAACTCAGTGCAGCTTTAAACTATTATAATTCTGCTTGCAACAACAAATCAATCATCAGCACTGTCATTTCCCAGTGGCCATTCGAAATGTATCTGATGCAAGTTTGGCTGGTTCAGTTTATTGACCACCTGAAATGACCATCTAATTCACCAGGATCAGGCATGTTTTAAGCTGTTTCATGCTGGCTTTGGCTTGTCACCCAGAATTACCAACCTGGTCAAGCTGGTCCTGCAACAAAAACCACAACAACAACATCTAGGCCATCTAACAAGAATATTTTTAAATCTACACTAGTCCAAACATGTCCAAATATTCATTTTTTTATTATCATTTATATTAAAATATAACATGTATAAACAAAGAACACACCCATTAATAGTGTTAATATAAACCACCAGAAGAATATTTAAGTACAGAAATAATAATGAATGAAATGCATACAAGGAGAATATAAGAAGAAAATATGAAATTTGCATTTTAATCTGTATTTGTTTAAGCAAAATACAGTATATACTGTATGTATATATATTTATATATATTAAATATATATGTATATATAAAGTGTTCCAATGATTTTTAAATTTTTTAGAAAGAAATAAGACTAAAACACTTATCAAGTACGCAATCAATACCGTTATTTTGGCATTGGTATATACATCTCAATAAACCTGAAATGCTCCTAATGGACCCTGAATTATCGTTCTTGAATTCTGGACCTTCAGAGACTCTGTGACACCGCAAGTGGTCCCGGACATCATTAAGTGTCCTCTCTAGTGGGAGCCGTGATAAATCCCACCCATTTAAACAGTCATTTGAAACTAGCCTTGTTGTACATTCTCCTGACCTACCCGTCCAGCTCCAATCCCAACAACGCTTCACTGATCTAATCTAAGTGACCTACAGCAGACAGGAATTGATAGGCGTTCCTAGTGAGTAATGCGTTTTGGTCTTCATGGGTCTCTCTTCCAATGAGCTCTACATGATCTAGTATAGCGCGGATTGTAATCTCACAGATCAAATTTGCCCAGATTTCCGCCTTTATAGAAAAGTAATAGAGCTTTGCGTAACAGCTTCAGAGGAGAGCTCTTCCGTCACGACGAAAGCTTGGCTTAATGATTTAACTGCGCTGTAGTAAAGTTATCAGATTTCCTCACTGTGTGTCAAACCCTTGTGCCACATGTCAGGTTTCTTCAGTGCTCGCTGACATTTTCCCATTAAAGTACAACTGAAATCGTGTGTATGTGTTTCTTTCTTCCATTTCAGAAGTTAGCACAACTCTCAATCTGATTGAATCTGAAGTCCTTTTTATTAGCCACAAGTCTTCAAATCTTTGTTAGATTAAAAATACAGTAAAGCTGTAATATTGGGGAAAAAAAATTAAATGACTGAATCTTCTATTTAATTGTAAATTATTGCTGTGATGCAAATCTAACTTTTCAGCATCATTACTCCAGTCTTCAGTATCGCATGATCGTTCAGAAATTATTCTAATGTGCTGATTTGCTGTTTATGAAACATTTCATTTCATTATTATTTTTTTAAACATTGTAACATTCTTTGTTTCACAGAATTACTCGTTGCCTGAGTTGTGTAGGCTACAGTGTATGTGTGTGTAGAGCCAGTCTGACAGCAATTCATACATATTTTAGGAGGTGGCTAATTCCTACAAATTCGTATGATTTTTGCTAAATTGTACGTATTGACATGAGTTGCCAATTTGTACGAATGACCTACACCTAACTCCGCCGCTACACCTACCCGTCTCTGGGGCTTAGACAAATGAGTGAGGTCATACAAATTTGTACGAATTAGCACATTTTGCCTCCTCGTACAAATACGTACGAATTGGTCGTGAGACTGTGTTGGTGGAGCGGAACTATCCAAGTAGGGCTCGCTGCCTGGGGGCATTGTTGGATCCACATCTAGGAGGTGGAGAATGGTAGGTTTAAGGGTGGAGATGGGTGGGTTTAGGGATTAGGAGTAGGTTTAGGTATATTAAGTAGGGAGTGGTTGGATCTGTATCAATCCACGCTCCCTATGTTGCAGTCTGCAAAAAAAAATGCTCTTCTACAGTAAATTATCAAGGAAAGAGCATTTTTTCGGTGATTTTAAGCATCAACATTGGCTTCCAAAAATCACTTATCCTGCCTCACATGCGTTCATCTCGGTCACATATTATTGTAGAACAGTTTGTGCTGATTACAATAAAAATACATGTTGGTCAATAATACGTTATAAGTTGCTGAAAAAAAGCACGAATATCAGAGAATTTACAAACATCTAAAGGGCCTTAAAACCACCTCAGACCCCAGAGGGTCCAACCTTATTTTAAGTTTCCCTAATACTGTATATGTGTACTTCCATAGTAACTAGATGTGTTTCTGTAACTGCACACATGTAACAACCCTCAGAATGGTGTGTGTAAGTACAAATGTGTAACTATTTACATGTATATGGGCAGTAAATTAGGCTTTACATATAGGTTGGTGTCCAGAATGCAACGCTTTATATTAAGGGGGCAGTTCCTGATGAGTTACCATGTATAGACTGTACACTGGTATTACAGAGGTGCACCAACTCCACCCAGTTTACATATCCCTAAACCTACCCAACTACACCCCCTGATCACCCCCTGTTCCAGTTACTCTTATACATACTGCTGTTACAAAATGTAATTCCAGTTACATGACTACATAGTGAAGTGAAAAAAGTGTTGTTACCAATGTCCTGTTACACATTTGTGAGGGGTGTTACTGTACATGTGTGTAGTTATAGAAATATTACAGCTGTAGATATTATGTAGCAAAGTGTACTTGCACTGTGGTAACATACTAGATACACATCTAGTTAGTATCAAAGTACAAAGGTGTACCCTTTAAAAAGGTACTTTCCCAGTGACAGCTTCTGTACTTTTTTCCCTTTTTTTTCCTGAAACAGTAAGTCTTTTATCTCTGACAGATGCTGAAAAAGGAGAAGAATAAAAACTGGCAACCCAGCAAGACTGAGGATTAAGGGAAAAGGCAAAAGAGATAGAAAAAAACTTGCGAAAAATCAGAGAGGATGACAGAATAACAGGGAAAAGTGAGATATTATGGTGATCGGGAGACATTCCAGAATGCCGCTCCATTGACAGCAGTAGATTAGTGAGCGGCTCGGCCCGCTGAAGTGAACACTGTCCTGCATCATAAATCAACAGAGAAGGTTAAACGCCTTTAATGTACTCAGAGAGGCGGCACAGTTCCCTCTAGACTGTCACTCAGGGTTTAACTTTCCACACAGTGAATCACTACAGTGTCACATGGATGCAAAGACTGTGCAATAAAGATATTCTTCAGCCTTTTGACAAAATTCCAAATATACTCAACATACATACTCGTATATTATTTCAAAAATACTCAAATTTTTGATTTTCAGCATTTGCTCTTAAACAGCTCTTAAAAAGGGGGTTTTCTTCCCCGATTAGAGAAACCACTCGATCTTAAGTAAATTCATAAGTCAAAAAAAAAATAACAGACCAATAGATAGAACAATAGAAAGGCAGAACTAAAGACTGATAGAATGACACAGAACAACAGATATGATAGATATAACAACATATTGACAGAACGACAGAATGATATATAGATGCAATGATATGTAGAACAATAGAACTACAGAACAATGGATTGATAGAATAGAATGAATTATAGAATGATACAAAAGATAGACAGAACATGCACAACCTCTTTCAGACACGTGCCTAGACTTACATGAGGGACCGTGGCTATTATGAAGGCAAACCAGATGTTCTAATTTTGAATTTGCCAAAATTATAGAGGCCCCTCACAGGCAGCTTTGATAGAGGGACGAAGAGCTTGTAGAGCATGAGGTCATTAAAGTGGAATTTAAAAGCCAGCAATGGTGAGAAGTGCAAGAGTAAATCATACGCTGAGTGACTTCAAAGACCACAGACTCGTTAGTCAGAGGAAATCAAAGGTGATCTAAGAGAAATGACTGCAATGCACAGAGAGCAAGGAATACTGTATGTACAGTACCTGAAAATTAATTTTGTAAATCAATATTAATATTTAGGAATATTTATTTTTTGCTGGTGCTGAACTTAATGGTTCAAAATAAAATAAATTAAATAAAAATGCTTCCTTTGGTAAAAATGTGGAAAACGGTTTTCGTGAGCCGCCCACAGACACTTCCAACAGCGTACAGTGCAACTTGTTTGCTGTTGATTGATCTGGAGTGTTAATGGACATTGATCACTGCAATAAGCTCGTTGACCTCTCAGACAGCGCAAAATGTGTCAATATTTGCACTGGCTCAGTGGCAAAGAGCCGGCGTTTGTAAGCAACACTTTGTCTTTGAGGTCTTTATGCTAGAGCCACATGCAACATTTTTCTGAGTGCAGAACACAAAACCTCATTTTAAGCTTAAAATAAGATAAATATATAAAAAGGAAAAACACAACCTATTTATTTGTGTAACTGTTCATATTTTTCAAGAAGGCTGCATTTAATGTACTGTAATATGGTGAAATATTTTTAGCATTTAAAATAATGTGTTTCTATTTTAATATACTTTTAAAATATAATTTATGCAAAGCTGAATTTCCATCAGTTATAACTACAATCTAAAGTGTCACATGATCCTTCAGAAATCATTCTAATATGCTGATTCATTATTTGAATTATCAGTGTTGGAAAAGTTGTGATGGCAAATCTTTTTTGGGAAAACTGCAATATATTTTTTTTTCTGGATTCTTCGATGAATAAAAGCATTGATAAGAAGCATTTATTAAAAATCGTAATCTTTTCTAACAATATAAATATATGCAATGAATTGCATTTCGATGTATATTAAAATAGAAAATCATTACTTAACATTGCACTAATATTTCACATTATTTAATTTTTTATTGTATTTTTGATCAAACGAATACATAAGAAACATCTTTAAAAAAATATAAAAAAAATTCTAACTTTTGACTAGTAGTGCGTATATTCATACACACACACACACTTATATACATTTCAAATTAGCAAAAAAAAAATATATATATATATATATATATATTTCAATAACTTGTGATCAAACCTTCACTACCTTTGTTTCAACATACTTTCAAAAGGTACAAAAAAGACCAGCCCAGCTAGTCCTAAAAGTCTCAGACATTCATTTATAATTCAGAGTTTGGAAGAAGTGCATTCTAAGCTTTTAGGTATTGAATGTTGCCCGCTCTTTTTCTGTTACTTCTGCTTTGTCCTCTGCTGACATCAGGACAGGTTTCTCTTCGTAGGAGAGCATGTCTCTTTCCATTCACAATGTCATCTCTACTCAGCAGGTAATCAAACCCATGCCAAGTATAGAGTTTTAGGCCAGGGATTTAGTTTTGAATGCTGCTAGCGAATAAATCATATCTGCTTCTTTCTGAACACCTGTTTCCCGCATCTTCTGGTTATATATGATGACATCCACATCTGTAGACAGGGTCCTCGTCTCTGCAAAGTCCATTCCTCCAATGCCAGTGCAGAAAGACTGCAGAATCACAGTCTGAAAGGAAGACTGAAAGGCTCCCACTATATTCAAAAAGTGCCTGAGCTTTAGGAGGATTTGGGATCCTTTTCCACTCCATTCACTAAAGCGGAATGCTAATTAAGAGACCAGAGAGGTCGGAGAGAGTGAATGACCAGAGAAAAAGAGGAGGGAACACAACCATCGGCTGAGTGACAGTTAAAGAAATACTTCACCCAAAAGTGACAACGTTGTCATCGTTTACTCACCCATCGTGTGAACGCCCAAGCTGTTTTTTTTTTTTTGCATAAAAAGAAAGGGCATGGTAATTAAAACTCTAAAACGTAGTAAAAGTGTAATCCATGCAACTAAGTCATGTGACAGCTGTATTATTCACTTTCCCTTGTGAGATACATGTTACTGCAAATCTGACACGCAAAAGTCTCCATTTGAAAATGTTGTGGTTTAGAAGAAAAAAAATTTCATTTTGTGTTCTTTAGGATTAGAAGAATAATACATTGCTCTCTTTTAACTCGGGAGACGTTCTCACAGAATTTATCTAAGATGCTTCTCTCATAATTCCTTAAAGACAAAAATTGACATAAACGGGGCGTTTGTTGAAATAAAGTGAAAGTATGGGTATATCAAATGAACATGAGAATTGGATGAGACTAACTTTTAGGAAAGTAAAATTTCAGCAAACTGTAAAATTTCAAAAGAAATCTCAACAATGTCTCAAACTGTGCTCTGAGTTGGCAGGACTCAAAAGCTTAGAGATTGGTATATGAACTTCTTAACAAACTCAGCCGCTGTGAAATCTGAGCTTGTGGTTCCTAAAAACAAGCATCACAAGTGAGATCTCGAACTGTGTCTCCAATGCAAGATTAAAAGAAGAGCAAATACAGATTTTTACACTTGCTTCTCCTGGATTTTCTCCTGCTTCTCACATTCAAATTCAATGAAAGTAGAGATGTAAAATGTAAAAGTTTGCATTTTAATTCCAACTTGACAGATCATCTTTGCAAATCTGTTTAAAGACTAAGATCTAATTTAGGAATTTTTCCTTTGGAGACAAGACACTTTATTCCATTTAATCTCACTCTTCTCCAAAACAAACATCTTATCCATGTCCCAGACTGAGGTAATCACTAATAATGATGGCATTTCCCAAAAAGAAAAAAAACCCAACAACCTTTTTTTAAGCATAGAAAATACACTTAAAATGTGACATGCACAATACAAATGCATTGACTTTTTAATTTAGATGAGGTTTCTGCTAAAACAAAGTGAAAGTATAGAGATATAAAAATGAATATGAGAATTGAATAAGAAGTCTCAGACTAAAACAATCACTGGAAGTATAGAAAAATGATGACGTTTGTGGTCACCTCTGGAGCTCAGCCATGAGTCTAATGTTGTTGCATGGAAAAGAGCAGCTTGGATATTACAACACAACTATTTTTAATAAGATTAACAAAATGATGACAATATTCACTTTTGAGCACACCATTTCTTAAAAAGACAGCATAGAGTGAGCAGTCAAGCGAGGGGCTAGTGAATGTCCAGAAAACACATCCATTTGCACGAAAAAATACAGTGTTTATACACTTTGATATACATATATATATATATATATATATATATATATATATAGATAGATATACACTTAAGCCCACTGCTCCAGCAAATCTAATTCCCTGAGTTCTTTGATCAAAGTAGTCCATACCACTTGTGCTCTATAGTGCATGCTTTATATGACAGTGACTGATATGTTCACTTTTATCTTCACTTTCCAAGTTAAGTAGGAGATTACTGAACATTCAAGATGCAAAAATGTCCATTTAACGCTTTGTTTGTCTAGAAGAAGAAAAAATCCATCCTTCAGGCCCAGAGGAAGCTCAAAGGTTGCTCTTTTTTACTCAACTGACTTAATAGGTTGCATTTACGTATCAACCACATCTAACATGCTTTTCTACAGTTCTTGAGGAGACATAAGCAACAGGCTACGAACGTCCAGAAAATACATCCTTTTGCACCCAAACATGAAAAACCCTCAAAACATGATGTGCGCAATGAAACAACCAGCACTGATCTAATTCATTGAATTATCCATTATTTGAATCCCTCCCATCCCAGTCAAGTGGTGTGACCCAAGGCTCACCCAGAACATGCAGGACAGGCAGACCCAGGTGCGTGCGCGGCCGGCCAGCGCGGCTGGCAAGCTGAGAGACACGGAGGGCATCACGAGATCAGGCGGACGGCTTCCTCTCCACTGGATCCTGCACAAGACGCATAACTATTCCACACGTTGGTCCCACAACGCTCCACAGATCCATGACATGCTGAGGAGAGCTGCATCAACTGCCACTGCTGTCCTCCTCACCACTCTCTTATTCCAGGCGCCCTCCCTCTCTCTCTCTCTCTTTTTTTGGGGTCATGTAGCTAGGCTCCACAGGAGAGAGGGGGAGGTGACTGAGAGCCTCTTTATTTCTCCCCACTGCTCTCCTTGTCGGCTTTAGCCCCTCCTCTCTCCATGTCTCTCTTCAGTCTTACTTTCATTCACATCTTCCACCCCCTGCTTGCCTCTCTAACCTCCCCCCATGAGCAGATTTTCTCTCCAACTCTTCTCGCTTCTCCTGCAGCTACAGAAAAGAAACATCAGAATTGTTTCTTCTAATTAAAGTCACCTGCGTCTCAGATGTTGTATCCTGAGAAAAGGACTGGGAAATGTCACGTGTGTCTAGAGTTGCAGATAAGAGACCTCAACACGATTGATGGGAGTCAAATGACTGAGGTTTAATATGAACTTGAATATAGTCTATAACTGTTTGACTGTGCATCCACAAATGAATAATTTAATATCTCAATGGTTTGTCATAACTGGAGATGAAAAATATATGTGGATTTTATCTCAAGTCATCCAAAGACAAATTATCTGAGGTATAAGTGAGCAATCTCTGAGCATGAATAATGAGATGAAATGTTGAATGAGTGGATTTGAATTTTTGTTTGGCATACTTTCAACAGTCTCTCTTTGCAATGCATCTTCTCTAGAATGTCAGAAGAAATCAACGTCAACACTGTCTCAAGCTGTGCTCTGATTTGCAAAGAATTCAAAAGCCTGGATATTTGAATGTCATATAAATTGAATCTTTCTCAACAACTCCGCCAAGTTCAAATGAACCGAGCTATGCACAAGCATGATAACAGAATTTTTTCTACAGATTACCCACATTAATTTGACGACTTTAACCAAACTGAGCCAACCGAGCCGTGCTGAGCCAAGCCAAGCTTTACCATCCAGTGGCCAAAAAAGTTCTGAAGGTGAAAAAAACAAACAAAAAAACATACTTAATGGAGTTAAATCAACTTCATTTAAGTCTCCTGAGTCATACAGGAGGAATAGATTATTCCACACATTGTTCCTCTAGGCGCCTAGGGGTGAAAAAACTCCTACTATTAACAAGTAACTATTTTAATATGAATATTTCTTCAAAACAAGACTGAGATTGGGCCTATCATATCTCAGATTTGTCTCCTGAGAAAAAGACAGAGTTTCAGAGATCTCAACAAGCTCTTAAGCTGTGCTGTAAAGATTTGTAAAGATACAAACGCCCGAGATTTGATTAACTTAACTTCCAACAAAGTCCAAATGATCTAAACTATGAACAGCTAATCATTGAGCAATAAAAGAAACTGTTTTAAAGTTTTGGTTCTCACAAGCAAAAAGATTAAATGGAGAGCAAATTTAGAGGCTAGTAATTTATGATAATTTCTTTATGCTACGATTTGAACCATATATCAAAAGGTATGGCTCTACACTTGTACTGTATGTCAACTACAGTGTCGCTTGTGTTTTTAGGTCCCTTGCAAATTGTAAAAAGAAAAAGAATTGATTTTTAAGCGACAAATGAGTAAGAACACCACAAGCCTGGAAAGAGAGCAACCTCAGAGCAAAGAAATTTTCCTCTGGGTCTGCAAATCCCCTTTAATGCCACGGCTACATGTCTCTGCCCCAGATATCAGCGAGGCTGCGAGCTACTGCTTTTCTGGGGCTGTGACGCAGCCATCAAAGACACAGCAACCCAAACAACAAATAGAGCAGAGCTGAGAGCTTCATTACAGAAGCACATCAAACCTCCGCTGGTCTGCAGGAGGGGAATTGTGGTCTCATTGTGGGTGTCTCTCCGTCTCTGGATGAGGTCTGTAATCCCTTGCCATTTCCTCTTCATCACACTGATGAGATGAAACCTCTCCTGGGGTCAGTCCTGTTTGCTTTCACAGACATTCACCCTGTCCATCATGGCACACGGTGGACACGTTTATAATGGGGGGGGGAGATCCATTAGCCGCAGACAAGCTAATTCGGACAGTCGGGCTGAATGAAACTGCCTAAATGTCTGGGGTGGTAAATCTTGGCTGCAGAAACTCTCATGAGGGAGTAACCAGACGTAGAGTTGACTCTCTGCAATCCCTATCGCCTACAAGCAACCTAAACAATGTCACATTTAAAGTGTGATGGGAAAGATCAGAATAACTGGATTGGCCAAACGTACAATAACTATTTATATTATGATCAAAGAGTTTATTTTGGGACTCAGATGCAGACTAGACATCCATATTATAAAATAATAAAATATAGTTACTTTAAAATAAAATAATTACTGTATAGTGCTAAATAATAGTAAAAAGAAGAAGAACTATTATAGCATGTTTTTGTAATACTTATCATTTTTATGGTGGTATTAATATTAGTATAAATATTAATATTAGTAATATGATAACAACAATAACTATTATTATTACCAATATTATTACTATTGATTATTATTGATACTGTTTAAATTATTAATAATAATATTGAAAATAATAATCATAATGGTGGTGATGATGATGATAAATAATAATTATTTTATTTTAAATTTATTTTTATTATTATTTATACTAGCTCGTTGTTGTAATACTGCTAATTATTAGTAGTATTAATATTAGTACTTATATATTAAGTATTATCTGTTGACTTAATATATAATACATACTGTATACCCCCAGTTTCACAGACCAGGCTTAAGCTAGTCCCAGACTAAATTTCATGTTTGAGCTGTCTCAGATGAAAATATCTTGCTATGTTAAAACATGTCAGTGTCATTGTTCTGCGTTAAGATGCACACCTGTAATATTTTAAGGCATTTTTGTAAAAGTTGCTTAAATATCTCAATTTAACTAATGCCTAGTCCTGGCTTGAGCTAAACCCCGTTTTTGAAACCGGGCCATACAATAATGCAAATCATCATATCAATCCATAATAACCATAATTATATAATTGTATAGTTAAAAATAATTGACAATTACAGTAAATCATAGCGATAATAATAGTAATAGCTTATTAATAATAGTTTAAAATTTGTTGTAATTGTGATAATACTAATATTATTGTCGTTGTGGTTATTGGGGTTATTATTAGTAACATTGTAATAATCATAATACTGAGCATAGTAATAATAATAGTAATAATAATAAATTACAATTAATAATCCAAAATTTTGAAGTGCTCGCAGCATTAGTAGTAAAAAAATCAAACAAAATAAAAAACACTAACAAACAGCATTTGTTGTTGGATCGATCAGTTGATCACAATGGTCGAATAATCTAGTAAATTAAGTTAGCATGTGAAATAAAATCAAATAATAAATAAATTAGATTTATAGAAATTCTAATAAAATTGACACAAAAGGAACCATTATCCACACCAGTCTATTGCTGTGGTAAGAATTAATTCAATTATCTTCCCACTCCCGGCCCTAAATGATACATAACACCACAACATACCACGGCTGGTTGCTTTACTTTTTTTTGCATTCCTTTATCAGAATAAACTGCAAAGTGGACCAGAATTGATGTTGACAGTCAAAAACGTAGCTATGTAGCCAACGTTTGCAAAAGCTGATGAAACAAACATTTATGGAGAATGGGAGGCCAAATGATAAAACCGAAAGAAGTGTGGTATTAGTTTGATTAACTTTGTCACAATTAAAACCATCCGGTTCCCAACGGCACCTCGGAGCCAGAGGCTGTAAAAGCCTCCATTTTTATTCATCAAGCAGATCAATCCCTTTATGAGATCCGCTCTGGTCAATAGACCGGCTAAATATACACGCGCAGAACGGCCGCGATGCGCTTTCACTCAGCTCTATTTCGAGAACATGAATCAGATGGGAAGCAATACAATATAGGGAATAATATCCGGCCTCAGATGCAGTGCATTAGAGGAGATCGGGGTCAAAACGAGCAGAAAGGGACAGTTTGAAGAGCTGGGTATTGAGTCATTTATCAAAGGTTGCAAAAGCAGTAGATGATATAATGAACATTCACAAATGATTCTGAAATAATTTGATAATATGCGATTGGTCAAAAGTTTGGAATAATTACAGTAAATGTTTTTAAAAGTGCATATATATATATATTACTTAAAATTTAAACTTTTATAACTTATATTGCAATTAATCAGTTGACAGCACGAATATCTATACATATATATATATATATATATACACACACATCTGCATCTGGGATGTTGATGCCTTTTCTGGTACCCTGTTCAAATTAGCTGGTTTATTTTCAAGCCAGGATAGCATAAGTACAGTCTGTTACCAGAATAAACTCGTACAGTATGAAACAACAGTATGAAACGCCCCACCCCAAAGACCCCAAAAATCTCACTACAGCTCAAGAGAGCAGGAAAAAAATAAAATAGCAACCTGTCTTTACTGTAATAGCAAACACTGCAATGGAAATATGAGAACACAACGGAGTAACTGGATCTGCTCATAACAGTCTACAGGTATCTGCACAGACACAGTATCTCCAGTACAGCTTTAAGATTGAATGACCGGACAAAGTCCTAGTTTACAAGGTATTTTTGCAGTTTCACAAGGTAAAAATGTAAATGAGACCAGGGGCCTGTTCCATAAAACAAGTTTACCAAACAAGCCAGGTTTATTTCAGTTAATCTGACTTATTGCCAGTTGATTCGATCCAAAATAAGTCAGACGAATTAAAACAAGCCTGGCTTATTCGGTAAACTTGTTTTATGGAACAGGCCCCTGAATTGAGTTGTTAGTATAATAGGGGCACTTGAACGGACTTCTATTATGGAAAAGGTTCATATTTTGGTTTTGAGAGTCCCAAATAACTAGCCTGGGCCCGCCCATACTTCCTGTGACGCTACATTTCATTTTGCAAGCAAGGTTAGTCTGGCAAAGCTGCCGTTTTAGAGCATTTCCGTTCCCAAAAAAGTGGGAACCAATGAGAAACGAGCTTCACTTTCTAATAATATGCAGTTATTTTTACCTTATTTGCTCAACGACTCCCAAACAATTCTTTCAACAATCAATTTTTTCAAACCCGCTCTATAGATTGGTCGATTTCATTTAAAGCAGTGTTTGTAAGCTTCTAACGCTAGTGAAAAGCAAGAATCAAACCATTCTTTACACAACAGCTTAAAAATGTTTGCAAGTGAGGTGTTTCTGCTGTCACTGCAAGTGTTCAGTTTAAACAAGCTGAATATTAGTTGATTATTTTGTTTTAAACTAAAACCATGAAGTTAAAACCCATTTCTCATTTGAATTCAGTTTCTCGTTTAGTGTACGAAAGTACTAAAATAGCTTTCTTTGAACTTCTAAAATAACTGAAACTAAACTCTTTACTACTGCTATCGCAATCATCAGCTCAGACAAAAAAGGACAACTGACAAAACCGGTGATGTTGTATCTTCAGGTTGTGTGTTTGCATGCGACGGACTGTAAATCAGAGAGGGGGAAAAGAGGTCACGAAACAAAGACACAGATTAGCACAGTCAACATGCCACTTTACAGCTTTACACAGTCAGATAAGAGCTGCAGAGGGAAAACGCTCTGTCACAATATATGAGTCCGCATATGTGATTACAGTAACCTATGCTTTGAGTGCAGAAGAATGTCTCCGGTACATTTCTGTGTCACATTGGTCTGTGTCAGGCACAGACCATTATCCTGAGAGAACAAGAGCAGCAGAGTGACTCCTAGTGGTCATGGTAAGAGCTGAGAAAGAACAGGCTCTCTTAAACTAAAACGTTACTGAGCAGTCCAACCATAGCAACTATTCAATGTCCAAAATACTGTATTATGAAACAAGCTTTTGCCCTTTTTTAATATTTTATTTATTTTTTATTTATTTATTTAAGTTTTAATGGAATTTTCTGTTAAAACAGATGTATTTCATCAGTGCAGACATTTTCTCTATGTTTAAACTAATGAAAATATCAGCCCAGGTAATTTAAATTGATCAAAAGTGGCAGTAAAGCCATTTATGATGTCCCAAAAGGTTTCAATTTCAAATAAATGCTGCTCTTTTGAGCTTTCTGTCATCAAAATAAGCAGCGCAATTGTTTTTAGCACTGCTAATAAATAAAAAAAATCAGCATTTCTGAAGGACCATTTGACTCTGAAGACTGAAAATTTAGCTTTTGAAAAAAATATATGGAGAAAAGAAAGTTTCTTGAAATTGTTATATTTCACAATATTTCTGTTTTTTTTTTTACTTTTCTTTTCTTTTGTTTTTATGCCTTGGTGAACATAGCAGACAAAAACACAAAAATTTCAACAAACAACCTCAATTAATAATCTATGTATTGAGTCATGTCAAAATTTATATTAAAGATTAAAATTTATATTAAGATTCATATCTTATCACATGCTCAAGTCTTTGCTGTTTTTAATCACATAGCTGCATGAAGTGTAGAAAAACAGCTGATAAAAATCTCCAGCAATGCCACACTTCATTCTCTCCAATGTAAGAATAATATCCAATCAAATTTTTACCACTTCATGGGCTCAAAACCAGCGCAGACCAACCAAACTTTTAGGTTCTAGTGTGAAAATGCCCTTAAACTAAGACAAAAGTGTCAGACCAGAAGACAGACTAAATCATTGCTGACAGACACGAGCATCAGAGCCTGAAGATGATCTGAGCAGCAGAGCTGGAGGAGGAGTCTGAAAAATACACGGCATATTCAAATCCAACGCAGCTCCGCATCAACTCAGCTTTGACCTTCGGCACAGTCCTTCCTTTCAGATAAAGCACAAGCATTATTCTTATTCCCTCCACTATGGAAATAAAGCTTTTTCTGTCTCTGTGAGCGGATAGTCTGGGGTAAATGGGGTCAAGCACAGGCCGGGGACGGTCCTGACTGAGTTAGAGTGATTGCTTTATAGCTAGAGGACGGGGATCAGGAAAAAAGGAGCAGAGGAAGGAAGTATGGGAGGGCAGGAAAGGAGGAGAGCAGGGCTTGGTGGAAGAAATGCGACATCCAGTAGAGTTTTTGCTACTGCCATAGATACTGTGTACATAGGGCTGGGCGATATACAGTATTATATATATATATATATTATATATATATTTGTTTATTTATTTATTTATTTATATGTGATAGTGATTAAGAAACGTGAAATTATTTGACATTTACTTGCAATTTCGTAGTGAATACAGTTTTCACATTAAATTCTACACCATTTTTGTTTTCAGTGTAGAAACCTGTTGATTCATGTATATATTTCTTTAACAAATTCAAATGTGGCTAAGAAAAAAAAGGAAAAAAAACTAAACCACTTTATTTAACAATATATTATTTTGTTTAATAATACTAGTTATTATTATATTATAATAATACTAGTTACGTTAAAATTATGTGAAACCAAATCAAATCAATTCAATTCAAAAACCAAAATAATAAACAAATTTTATATTGAAATAATTTAAATAATTAAAAAAAATTTAGATCTGTTTTTTAAAATAACTTTTAATTTGTATAAAAAAAAAATCTGCTCTAAACTGCTAACTTATACTATTTAATATTCAGAATTAGACTATTTTTATACTTTGTTTCGACTCAAATTGTAGAACTTGTGTTATTATCATTTTTTATTATTGTTTTGCCAAAATAGTATTTATTCTAATTTTACTTTTAGTTATTGTGCTTCAACTGATATATGTACAGTGTCCTCCACTAATATTGTCACCCTTGGTAAATCTGAGCAAAGGTGGCTGTGAAAATAAATCTGCACGTTTTATCCTTTTTATCTTTTATTCAAAAAAATTCACACAATTCTAACCTACCATTGAAGTAAAACCATTGAAAATAAGAAGAAATCCTTGTAATGAAATAAATGTTTTTCTCCAATACATGTTGCCCACAATTATTGGCACCCCTAGAATTGTTTAGGAGTAAAATATCTCTGAAGTATATTCCCATTCATATTCTCAATTTTAAGCACTCCAGCGTGATTATGAGTATGAAATTAACCAGCCATGGTTTCCTGTTTCACAGAAATATATATATGAGGGAAAACAAAGCCCAAATTCCCTTAATCATCAACACAATTAGAAAAACCAAATAATATATTTATGATGTGCAGCAAAAGATAATTGAGCTTCACCAGTTAGTGAAGTAGCTTCAATAAAAGAGCTAGAGCAGTGAAAATGATCATGTCCACCATCAGGGAAATAATGTCAGGGAAAATGAAGCAGGATTCAGGTGCGGGAACACAAAGTCTTTTATTTTCTCGTAAACAACAAAAAGAGCTTTCAATCAGTCCAACTCGACCGGGATTATCCAC
>JAUMHG010000048.1:347305-362172 GCA_032359395.1 Enteromius anoplus
ACATTGAGCTAGTCCAATGAAATCTTAGGCCACGCCCTGCCTCCCTACTGGCCAGCCCTCATCTCCCCTTCATCTGCTATGATAGAGTTCGACCGGAGTGTGAGATCAGTCCGTCTATAACAACGGATAAACCAGAAAAGAGCAGGGGGATGCAGAGAAGCTGCCGGAGAAAAGACGCAAGAGTCTACAAGGAAGCAGCAAAATGTAAGGAGCTTAAGAACAGAAGCTCGCATGAAGGAGAAATGGAGGAATAATGCCTGCGCGCCCCACAACTGTAGAATGTGAACGCTTTTTTTTTTTTAAAGTCAAAAGCGAAAAAGTCAAACGTGTGCATAAGGTTTCGCAAATGCGAATGAATCTAGTTTAAAAATGACCTGACGTTTTTGTTTGTTATTTTACAACATCCCATATACAACACCAATAATTACTACTTTCAATAGTAAAGACGCCACTACTGTATCAGTGTTTGCATTCTTTATGGAGGTTTTTGCTGTCCTGTAGTGTGTATGTTACTGGCAGGATTAAAAATGATAGTAGTCCATAAGTAAACAGTTGGCTACTTATTTTTATTAATTGAAAGGTTTTATAAATTTAAAAAAGAAACAAATGTGCATTGTTTTGTATTGGTGAGGTTAACAGTTTTAAGAAAAAACCCAAAAGAAACTGATTTTTCTGCAGTTGGTCTCTTATTTTTTTCCAGAGCTGTAGGTAGGCCTATATGTGGTGGTGGGCCGACTGGACCATAAAATGCCAGGGCCGATTTTTACTCCCAGTCCAGTCCTGGACGTTCCTCTCGTTGATAGCTGAGGAGCGGATGCAGCGAGAGCTTGATGGGGCGACGCGGAATGAAAAATACTTCATTGTTGTGTGTTTGTTTGTGACGCGTTTACGATGATGTCACGGCAGTAGAGGCGCAACTATAACGACACGTGAATAATCCCGCTCACTCTAAAGGGGTACTAAACTGCCGTGGCAACGCAAACCGTGCCAAGCCGAGTCGTACCATGCAGTGGAAAAGTGCAACCGTTACCGTGACCAGAAAACCGTGATACGAACCGTGGGCTCACTGTACCATTGCATCCCCAATCCAAGTTTAAGATTAAGTGAAGAAAAGTAAATAAACAAATAAATAAATACTAGCAAATCAAAAATGTAATCAAAAAAGAAAATGTAATAAGAAAAAAAAATAAAAAAAATATAAGGCTTACATTTTACAGGGGAATTCTGAAAAAGGCACAACAAGTTAAAGTTTTCCTTGCCTTAGTATTTTTGGGCAAGCACATCTCAAGGCCTAATGGATAGGAATTGGGTTTTGTTACCCAAAAGGTCGCAGGTTCAATTCCCAGGTCCAGCAGGGATTGTGGGTTGGGTTAGTGAATAACCAGCGCTGTCTCCACCTTCGATACCACGACTGAGGTGAGACCCTTGAGCAAGGCACCGTTATCCCAACTGCTCCCTGGGCGCCGCAGCAATGGCTGCCCACTGCTCCGGGTGTGTGTTCACGGTGTGTGTGTGTGTGTGTGTGGTTGTTCACTTCTCTCTGCTGCGTGTGTTCACTTGGATGGGTTAAATTCCTTGTATGGGAAACCATACCTGGCTACATGTCACGTCCTTTCCTTTCCTCAATGACGTCACACACACTTCCAATTCAACCATTGCATAGTTTGTCACCTCCTGCTGTCCATATATAGTATAACACATTGTAACAGTAATTGTTACTGTTAAAACAGCGAAATTAATATAGAAAGGTATGTGTATTGATGGAGCTAGACGACGTGTAACGTCGTAGTAGGAGTGTCCCAATTCGTAGGGACATATTTTCACCTCTACCCTTTGATACTATGTTTCAATGCACAAGAGGAAAGGTTATGATGTTAATGCTAAAAGCATCTAGGCAATGAAATGCTTTAGGGAAACTCAGACCAGATCACAGCGTGACTGTGTGCCGTGTCAGTATTCAGCCAGCAGATGGCGCTAATACCATCAGCTGGCAAGATCAGCTTGAAGACGAAGAAGAAGAGCAAAACACATGCAAGTGCACAACATGTTTTCATATTTGATTCAATGCAAACCTTCTACTTGAGGAAAGTCACTAAAGTTAACACTAGGAGTCAAGATCGGCCGTGACATCATGATCATTCGGCGCTTCAGTTAATAGAGTCGAGGTTTACATTATTTACATTAGTATGACCTGTAGAAACACAGACTCGTACGAGCAGGACTAATTGATTTTTCCGTGAGGATATGAAGCTCAAAGAGCTAGAAAGCTGCCTTCAACAGGTGGATGGATTTGAGGAACCCAAAATACTCCTGGAGCAGTACCCCACCAGTCCGCATATAGCGGGTGAGCATCACTGCATACTGCTCATTTATGTCAGATGTGTTTGCGAATTTCCTATGTATTCACATTAGCGTACTGTTCTTACGATTCGTCTAACGTTAGTATGAACTGTTCACAGTATGCAAATGTTCTGTATTCATATCTGAAATACTGTGTATCCCATTATGCACCACGCTTGTCTTGGCGTTTTGTTTGTAGTGTGACAGATGATCAGAACTCGCTTTTTTTGCTCGTTTTTTTAAAGAGCTTTAATAAGTTTTAAAACATTTAGCATTAAAATTTGTCAACAATAGAAAAATTGCATGTTTATCTGCCTTTTTTCACAGAATTGCTAAATTATATAACAATTTCAACTTTACATGAAAATAATATATATTTCCTACAGTTAAGCTTAAATCTCACAATTTTGACATTTTTCCTTAGAATTGCAACAAGATTTTAGACATTATTTCTCAAGAGAGCTCGCTCACTTTTATATAATTTGCGCAACGTAAAGTGAGAATTGTTGTGAACTTGCAATTCTAAAACAAATGTAAAATTACGAGAAATGTTTTTATCTTTGTTTTTTTACCTTGATACTTTTCATGTGGCACAAACGGGTTCATTGTAGTCACTTAATGAATTAAATGTGCACAAATGAGTTTATGTGAAACACTGTGACAGACTGATTGAAAACTTTTTGCCACGGTCACATAATGCATATTGTTTCACATGCTAAAAATAGTAGGCATTATACATTATAAAAATGGTGTATGAATATTTAATTCATAATTTTATTCAACATTGGGAGTCTTTTATCTAGAACAGATGGCCTTGAGTGGCCTGTTTGTTTTATTATACTTTATTATGGAATAAGACACCATCAAGTTGTTCTTGTTTATACTCTCTTACTGTAGGCTGTATGTTGTACACCATTCACAACACATTTGATGACATACAGAATAAACTAGTTGCAGACTTGGGCTGTGGATGTGGGGTGCTATCGATAGGAGCTGCAGTGCTTGACGCTGGGTAAGACTAACTCCATACCTCCACCCGCGGCATAGATTACTCTCTCTTTTAAAATATATGAAACACCATCACTGTAATCTTTCCACTAAAGACTGTGTGTAGGATTTGACATTGATGAAGACGCCTTGGACATATTCAAAGGAAATGTTGAGGATTTTGAACTGTCAAACGTTGATATGGTCCAGTGTGATGTTTGCTCTATTGGATCCTCGTACTACAAGAAATTTGACACCGTCATCATGAACCCGCCATTTGGAACGAAGCACAACCAGGGTAAGAGTCATCTTAAAGTCAAGATGCAGTTATCAAGTTGATACAATCTGATGCATTTGCAAAACTGCTAAAATAATACCTGTAGTCGAACAGGTTTCCCATATTCCATTGGTTGATCTTGATTCACCCTACTATAAACATATCTTACATTTTAGGTACTGACATGCAGTTTCTGCGGACAGCGATTTCCATGGCCAGTACAGCAGTGTATTCCCTTCACAAGACCTCAACGCGAGAGGCAAGTCGCCATGTTATGACATCATTTTACAGGAACACTTCAATTATATTGATAAGAAAAACTTACATCTGGATTGCATTTTCATGCAGCACATTCAGAAGAAAGCAAATGACTGGAAAGTTAAGATGGAAGTCATTGCAGGTAATATTTAGTTATAAACATACACAATAGTTCAAAACACTGGGAAAGATGTTCTTGAGTTTCTTTATTGTTTCCTGGATTTTTTCCTGAGCTGCAAATCAGCATATTAGAATAATTTCTGAAGGGCCATGTGACAGGGGTGGCGATTTTTGATAATTTCTCCACGATCTGCTTTTAAAGGAATATCGTAGTATCGTGCTATTTTATCATCTCCGTCTCAATGTGCTGCACAACGCCACACACATTCACATCAGTGTTAACTCAGTGGTAGAATAACACTCACCGGACACTGCACTTATTCACAATCACAAAAGTACATTATCCGCTTTAAAGTCTTGCCCATTAAACACTTCATATGTGTGCTGTCCGGATGTGCCTGAAGTGCGCGCACTACAACCCTGTCACATACCACCGAGTTACTGAACTAAGATATTTGTCACATGTGATTGTGGTAATACTGTCACAAACACACAGCGTTAAACACAGTTGCTTGTGTCTAAAGAGAAAGTAAACAATCAAGAGAAAACGTGTCAGTATATTAGATGCATGCAGCTCTTATAGGGACAGAACTAAACATGCCGCCGCTTGTCATTAAAGAGATAGTTCACAAAAAAATTATAATTGTGTCATTATTTACTCACTTACATGTTGTCCCAAACCTGTATTAATTTATTTGTGGTAAACAAATGTTTATTTGTAATGTGTATCTATTCGAGTAACAAAGATAAAATGACAACAGTTTTTATCTTTACTCATTTTGGTCTAAATATCTGCCCTTCTTTATTTTATTCTTTGTCTTGAAAGGCTTTGTTTTTATAAAAAGGTGAATTACTTTGATTTTGATTTTTTTAAATCGTAATATTATATTTTTGCCATATCGCCCCCACCTACCTCTGTAATTTGTAAAATAGTCTTCAAAAAACCAACTTGAAAAAGAATTGAATCGTGATTTCCCCAGAAAAAATATATAGATATACTTTTTCCATATCGCCCCCACCCCTACCATGTGGCACTGAAGACTGAAGTAATGATGCTAAAAATCAGCTTTACATCACATAAATTACATTTAAAACAATATTCAAATACAAAGCAGCTATTTTAAACTTTAATTCTATTTTACTATATTTCTGTTTTCCAAATAACTTTATCAAATATATGCAGCCTCCATAAGCTTAAAGATCTCATGCAGAAACCCGTAAGTTGTAATAAGCTTTATAGCATGAGATCATGTGATGTTATTTATCCTCAACTGATGTCATCCCTTCACAGAGCTCAGATATGACCTGCCAGCGTCTTATAAGTTCCACAAAAAGAAGTCGGTAAGTGAATGTTTTGCCACAAACCTGTGAGTAAAATGCCACAAAAATCTTGCACTTTACACATGTAGACGGATACTCTTTCTCAGACTTTACAGAGACAAACTAGCAACATGTTTGTTTGTTTTCCTATCTTATTGTTTTAGGTTGATATTCAAGTGGACTTCATACGATTTACTCCAACATAAATGAGAAAAAGGAATTTGTTTTATATATACATGTATATCTAAAAAAATACACCGTTCTTCAAAATAAATGTGATAAATGACCATGATGCATCTTTATTGGTTGGATATCACAGAAATTGTGCACAGGATGCTTGTTGGAACTTCATTTAAAGTTGTGTTTTTCACATTTTTTTGGCAGCTTAATAATGAAACACTTAATAAACATTACAAAAACATAAAATCCAATAAATTACACATCATAAACTTATATTAAAATCTTGGGTTCACAACTGTCTAACGAATACAAAATCATCCAAATAAACTAAGGTAATGTATAAATACAGACTGCAAATATTGCATTCTACAAAAAGGTCCTGTGCAAATAGTGACATGCTGTGATCTTTTGTGCTGTTCATATTTAGAAACATCTCTTTATATTCCAGCACAGATACAGTAACACACAAACCATATCTCACACATTATCAGTGACGCACGATGAGCAGGTATAATATCATTTCAACATTACACTCAGTTTGGAATTATACAGCAGGGCCCAAAAGTCTGACATTTTCAGGAGAACAATTCAAGTGATTTAATTAAACTGTCTCCCTTTTGATGTGGACAAAACCTGCCGCCCATGTTCTCCAGTATGATTGGAATAAGATTTCAAAGACAATTTAAAAATGTTAAAACATTTTTTAACAGGTAATAAATGAATCATAGACATTATTAAGTGACACTATTACAAATTTGGCTTTATTTGAACTTGTAATTTGAATTATATTCCACATGGTTTGCAGTCAGTGTGAAATTGTGTAAAAATAATTCTGTATTTTATCATTTTGGTTTCATAAAATGTGTACATGGCATACATGTGTAGCTGTATGACTTGACGCACACTCAGGTTGCCATGATTGACGACATCAATAATCTTAAACAAAGATAAATAAAGACTGTAATAAATGTGTTGATCAATATTTATTCATGTTAACTAATACATTAACTAATGTTAACAAATGACACCTAATTGTAAAGTCTTACCGAATTTTTAAATGGAACATATGTACTGTAGGAACCATGAATCAGTGCCACATAAGAACCATTGTCCTTTTACTTTAACATATTCTCTTTAACACTTCATTTCCATGTTTAAATGAATAAAAGTGCTCTCAGACTTTTAGATCCCACTGCACAGACAGTGATTGTGAGGTTAATTCAAACGCTGAACACACAAACGCAGCCGTGTGAGCGTGCAGCCGATGGGAGGTTTCCCACAATCTCCCAGCAGTCGATCTCAGGGTCGTACCTCTCTATACTCTGCAGATACGTCCCTTTAGAGTATGAATACCCACCTGCTACATAGATGCACCCGTTTATAATGGCCGATCCGCACTCCATCCTTCTCTCCTTCATCGCACACATCTGTCTCCACTCATCTCGCTCGGGATCATAGCAGTCTATGATGGTGGTCTGACCGCCGACCAGATAAAGCTTATTGTTCAAAGAGACCGAGCAAAGGCCGTACTCTGCAAGTTAAGAGTCTTGATGAGCAATAGGCAGCAATCAACCTATTGTGGTTGTAGCCTATACATCTGAACCGTTTAGATTATCTAACGCAAAATGTAGGTGACTCACCTGGATGTGGGCATATTGTTGTGATGCTCCACTCATTGATATCTGGCCGGTAAGTCTGAATCTTCTCATAAGTGCAGGTTCCTCTGTACCCATAATGACCTCCGGTAACATAGACTCTGTCATTCACCACGCAAGCCGTTGCATTTCCCACACCTTTCAAATCAAAACGGAAAGATTTTTCATATTTGAAAGTTAATTTTTTTTGTGTGTAAGATGTGTATGCGTACAAAAAAAAAAAGTCTCAAAACTTCTCCCTCAAGAAAACAATGCAACAGCTATGTGTAAATAAATGGAAATTCTCAAACCTTGTATCATATCAGCCACAGGAAACCATCTCTTCTTCAAAGGATCATAGAATTCAGTTTCTTGTGTTGGAGCTCCTGCAGTGTATCCACCAAAAACGTATATGCATCCACGTAAAGCCACGGAGCAGTGGTAATATCTGGCTGTGATCATGGGACATCCATCGGTCCATTCATCCGAGTCTGTGTTATAAATCCACACGGTGTCTAAAGCATCCACAGTCTGTGTCCTGTATCCTCCAGTCACGTAGATATCAGGACCTAGAAGTGCCACGCTATAACTCTCTCTTTCAAAATCAGGCATGTCTTTGCCCTCAACCCACGTGTTGGAAAAGGGGTCCCACATGTGGACTTCACCCAATGGATGCCAGTAATACCCACCAATAACATACAAGCTGCACGATTGTTTTTTGCCGCACTGTGATAAACCTTTGCTCGGCTTTAAGGAGGTGACTATGGAAGATCGCAGTTTGTTTTCAGAGCAATGTCTGCCTAGATCCAAAGCAGTTTTGAGGTAAGCGTCATCCACGTCGAGATGGATGCAGTTGAGAAGCTCTTGAAGGCGGTCTATCCGAGGAGCCGTGTCATGGGCGACCCATTTGACCACAGCGTCCAATAGAGTCGCTTCTTTCCACACGTTGAGGTTTTCTGTAGCTAATATCATCAAGAGCTTTTGGAAATCCACCTCTAAGAACTCCTCCTGAAGTGTGAGTTCTTCAAAGCGACTCAGGATGATCCTCAAAGCCTCGCGCTGCAAATCAGAGCACATGTGAAGCTCAGCGAACGCATGCATCCCGAGGCAGTTATCGACATCCAGCAGACGAATCAAGAAGTTCTCGCAGGCTTTCTTGAGAGAGTTGAACTGTAAAAGGTCTGCTGCTTCCAGGAGACTCTGGACGTTGTTCTGGGTGATGCTGATCTTCGAGGTGTAGACGTAGCTCACCAAAGCTCCCAGAATCTCTTCGTTTATGCAAGGTAGGTTGATGGTGTCGTTCAAACGTTCTCTCATGTCTAAGGTGAACATTACCTTGAAATAGGAGCTGCGGGCTGATAGGACAGCCTTGTGGCAGTGGAAGAGCTGTCCGGACGAAGACTGCAGGGCGACGTCCGTGAACAGACCTCTGCTGTGAAACTCATGAAGAGCTTCCAGCACCTCGGAGGAGTGGGAGGCATCACAGAACTCGTAAGAGTAACCGCTTTGAACATTTCCTGACATTGCAACTGAGAAGAGAAGACTTTCAAATGAGCTTTCAAGTGTCCTAACAAAATTAACTTAATGCTAAATAGTCCCCCATGAAAATTCATTGAAGTTGTAGGAATTTAATAAACAAATATTAGAAAATAAAAAATATATTATTATAACCTATATTATCTAGGGCCGGGCAATGATTAATTGTGATTGATCGCATGCAAAATAAAAGTTTTTGTTTATATTTGTGTGTGTACTTTGTATATTCAAAGACACACACATACAGTATATAATTTGAAAATGCTTATATGTAGATGTTTATATAATTCATATATGTTTGATATATAAACAATATTTTTCTTAAATTCACACATGCATTCACCCACACATATAAACAAAAACTTATATTTGAGATGTGATATTAATCGTGATTAATCATTGCCCACCAGCAGTAATATTATATGTTATATACTATATGTATGATGGATAATATATCAATTAAAGTAATACTATTATAAATGTTCTACATATAAACACAGCAAAGCCAAAGGCAGTTAAACCAAAATTCATATTTTAAACACAATTGTTATCATGTTCATGTTAATAAATATTTATCATAATTAACACTGAAGGCAACTTTCTGTATAGTCACAAATCTGGTTGAATATTTTTTTTTTACAAATGTTGACTTACTATTTTGTCATCTTACCAGGCATTCAAGTATTTAGGCGTTTTGGCAAAATGTAAACGGTAAAATTTTACATGACCAAAAAAGGGAGAACTGTAAAATGTAAATGTAGCATACAAAATATGAAACTGTTTTGGCATAGCAGTTTTATATAATAATCATTAAATTGTATAATCTGTAAAATCATACTATTACAGTTTCATATTTTGATTTTTGTTTTGTTTTTACTTTTTGTAAAAAAAAAAAATCGCAATTTACTGAAGTTTTATAATATATGTAGGCTATATATAACCTAGTTTCTATGTATTTTTAGTTGTTGTTTTTTTCTGTAAAAACGAATAGATGACTATGCAACTAGCTAAAATATTTTTTTTCATTTATGTATTTCTATATATATTTATGCATTTATTCATATACACTGAAGTCATATTTTGCAACCAAACCACAATAACACGGCCAATGATGAAAGCAACGATCAATGCATTTAAACTTCTGCCTCAAACAGTAATAGCGTTTGTGACAACTAGCCCCTATGTAGAAACACGCTTACCTGACCCGTATAGTCCTTTCTTCTCTGGAGAAGTTTTATCCCCAACAGTGTGTCTTGTGCTCGGTCAGATCAGACATGTGGCCCCTGTATTTAGCGTCAGCCACTGAAGAATGTCGAGCTCCTATTTTGGTATCGGTGTAAAGCAGGAGACTCGCTGCTGTCACCCGCCACTACTGATTCAACCATGTGACCAAAACAGTGTTCACAGGCATCCCATCCTCGTAAATACATGTTCAAAAAGCCGCAATTCTGATTTTTCAATCAGCCCGAAACATAATAGCAGTTTTCATGTTTCAGTTTACATGGCAGTGTCGATCGTATAATCCTAACAAGGATTAAAGCCGTTGCATAATAACGCCTGAGGGAAACGGTACCAAGGGCGGCCGAACACCAATAATTAATCCATTCTAAACGCTTCACCGTTTTCTGAACGCATGAGCGTTTGTTTATAGCTTAGCGACGCATGGTGAATTATTGGTGTGTATTCGCCATTAAGTCCACAGGGTACAGTAAAGGGACAGAAATAACTCACGGTCACCATGGAAACAGTGTGAGGGTCAGTCGATGAAGCGAGCTCCTTTTCCTTTTTGATGAAAGTGATTTTAAAAGTATTTTTCTGTGAAGTGACTTCAGATGAATGGTGGTTATTGCTAATAATTCTAAACAATTAAATGGTGTGCATTCTGATAAAACAAATATTAATCCAAACAACGTTTGCTGACAATATTTTGTAACATTAGTTTCAGGTCATATAAGAAATAAATGCTAAAAATACCCACTGTAAAACGCTCCATATAACTTCTTATAAGATAAACCTTTGAATGTGAACGTTACGTGAACAGTATTCTAATGTTATGGGAAGGTTGTGTCTTTGGATACTTATTCCTTCTGAAAGAATCTGACATTGCAAGCCTTTTTAAAAGTGTATGTAATACAGACAAAAAAAAAATAGTATTATGATCAGAAATATCCATCATGTCTGACTAAAAAGAAAAGCATGTGGAAAAGGGCAAGTATGAGATTACACAAAAATATTTTGGTAAATATAAAGTAGCTAAAGTGTGTGTGTGTGTGTGTGTGTGTGTGTGTGTTGTTGAGTTGTTGAGACTCCACTGCAAAAAAGCGATTGTTGCTTTAAATCAAACACTTTCACATATTTGGAATACAGTGGCTTTAATAAACACTAAAATAAGATACTGTTGTTTTAGGAATTGTAGTGTTATGAACAATGTGAGCAACAGCTTGCAATGAAACTCAGGCTAAAGCTTAAGATTCTGGAATGTTACATGGTTCGGATCAGGATTAGTGACAGATATTCAGACTGTGAGCTGTGCCGCCTCCTTCACTAAGGACTTCAGGGTACCGATGTCCCCCAGCAGTGAAGAAATGCCCATACAGTACCACTGCTCACCACTGCTGGCAGTAGAAGCACTGAAGGAATGCAGCTCCACACTTGCAGCTGCCAAAACCCCTGAGAAAGATAGGAAAGCATTAATAAACCAACCCTGCGTCCCAATGATCATACTATCTACCCTAAATAGTATGTGGGATTAGAATAAGTATGCTCCAATGCATAATATGTTGCAAAGAGTATGCCAAAAGTCCCTGGATGGACTACTCTACAATTTCAGGTCGATTTTTAAAGTGTGGATCAATGCACTCTCTAATAGCTAAAATTGCCCACAATCCATCGGTGCCCTATTTTGTCACACAGACTTTAAAGTGTCATTAGTTCCATAAAGTGGAACCTGAAGGTGCAATAAAAAATAATAATAAAACGGAGAAAATCTCCTTAACCAGGTGAAGTTCTTAGCAATATCCTACTATATTACAAATCAAAAATTTGATATATTTACAATAGGAAATTTAGAACATATCTTCATTCCTTAATACCCTAATGGTTTTTTGGCATAAAAGAAAAATCGATAACTTTGACCCATGCAATGTCTTTTTGGCTTTTGCTATGACTGGTTTTGCTTTAAAATGCTTTACAATAAAGTATAATATAATACAATACATGTATAAACTACTTGTATAGTATAGATATTCCTGTTTGTGCATCAGCCTTTACCGGTTACGGAGAGCAGGAGGTCAGTGGAGGTAGTGCCTTTGAAGAACAGCAGGTGTCCAGTGAGAGGAACAGGCTGTCGAAACACACTTCCAGTCAGCTCCAGCAGCACAGGAACCCCGGCCTGCACCGAGCCAACAGCCTTATAATTTCTGCCGTTCACAGAGACCTCCAGCACACACGCCTCACACTCATCGTCTCTATGATTCGTCTGCACCTGGAGGTTAGTGACATAGGGACAGATTAGACTGAGCAATGCTGGAAAAATAAAATACAAGCACCATCTAGGTGGTTAACTTAACATCTTAAGTATGGAAACTCTGGATTTGTAAAGCAGTCTTACTGTAATTCCGGTCTCTGCTGCTAAAGGCAGCGCATTCACCAAGTTAGGGCCTTTCCGAGGACCTTCAGTGAGCAAACCAACTACAGCTGCTGAGCTTAAAAACCCAGTGGACTTCTTCAAGGATTCCCCTGAACAGCAAAAAATAAATAAATACATATTATATTCACATTACATATGAAAGAGTGTGTATTTTTTATATATCCTGCCACAAGATGGCATCATTGTAATGATACGATGTAATACCATTTGACCAGAACAGGTTTTAAAATGTTTGAAAAGCAAACAATTAAATTGATTGGAAAAATATAAAGACATGGGGTTGCTCACTTTATTGAGATAAAATAATTTAGAATTTATAAACATACATAAATACAGATACACAGTAGTCAACATGTGAAGTGGATCAAAAAAGTTCAAAGTTGGTTTTAGGACAACTTTGATGAAAGGTTCTGATCCACTTCAAATGTTGACTACTGTATATTTCATATGGGCAGTTAAAAATCACAACATTTACCAAATAACTAGTATTTTTGGTGTGCAGCCCTATATATAAAGATTTTAAAATGAAATTACTTGCATGCCACATGCCAGAGAACCATAAACATGCACAAGCTTACTTCTTTCATTAAAATATTACATTTAAATTCTCAGCCAAGTTACATCTATGGGGTTCTGCTGACATTCTATCATCATTTCATTGTAATGATGTTCTTAATTTCATCAAAACAAAGTTCTAAAACCTAATGTGGATTAACTGGTTCAAAAACCTTTTCAAGACGATTAACACAATAGTTTTGAGAAAAGTAGAACTACTCATACCCAGTAAAATGTGTTTGAAAGACAACAAGCTCTGATATGTACTGTACATATACAAGTCTTGTGTATCCTGTCCTGCATCATGTGGAGATGACTTCTCCCAACAGTAAAAGAAAATGTACATACTGTCCTAGCAACAGGACTGATTTCTTGTCATGTTTTTTAAGAGCTCGTTTAGTGTGTGAATGACAACAGTTTTGACATTGCATTTGAGTGAATTCTTCGGCCTACCAAGTGATGTGACATGGACCTGACTGTAGGGTTGTTTAGAAGCGGTGCAGGCCTTCAACACCCTGCCCATGGACTCTCCCAGCAGGATCCACTGATGAGAGTCAGGAGAGAAAGAACTGACCAACACCTGAGCATTCACCTGAGGATGGAAAAAGACTTCAAGTTGAGATCGTTCCTTCCGTATTGTGACGTACGTCCGAGTCAAACAGATTGTTTGAAAAGAAAAAGAACTCAGGGTAGGGACTGGGTTTTATATTTATCAGTTAATCACTGGATGGAGGCTGAGCTGAATATGACCTTGCAGCCAGACTAAATAACTGGAGATGTATGGTACGTGTCACCAGAAGGAGATATGCATTTTTTCACCTTAAGATCAATTTGCATTTAGAAAAACTGAATTTTCATTTAATGCTGACATTAAATAATACAAACCAAATAAAAATTAGAATTGTAGGTAATGCAAGTTTTTTTCAGATTAATATCCATTCTCCTGCCCCAGTTTAATAGTTTATGTGATCGTTTGATCCTGCATACAATAATTTAACATTTATTATTAAAAAATTAAATAAAAATCATTACATACACAATATTTCAAAAGTATAATAAAAATGTACATACATATTATACATGCAAAACAAATGTTTCCAGTTGATATTTGATAGGAGTCTGGAAATTTCTTTGGGTTTTTAGAAAAACAGTTTTGGATAAATATCTGTGGTGAAAATTTACTTTAAGAATCTTTCACGTTTGTCCTTAAAACATAAATGTGCATTCTTTACAGCTACATCTGTATTTGATAACTGTTCATAATTGTTCAGATTTAACATTCTTATTTTCATGTAACTACTTGACATATATAAATATTTCGCTATTAATTTATGTCCTAAACACATACAGGGGGGAAAAATAACACCCTTTAGTAAAAAATACATTTGTGACATTTTAAAACCAAGCATCACTCACAGCTCCCACTAATGCTTTGCCCGTGGCCATGTCCACAATTTGTGTGGCGATCTCCTTCCCACAGCGGGCTTGTGCTTCTTTAGTGCTGGCTCCCAGATGAGGACAGCTGATCACATTGGGGTGGTTCACCAGTGCCCGGTCTTTTGGAGGCTCCTGAACTTGCCCAAAAAGACATTCTCAGTATTATGTTTGCATGTAAGCAAAGAAGCTAAAGCCTTTCTCAGACTGACAAACTCTGACCTCCACAAACACATCCAGCCCTGCGCCTCCACACTGTCCTGACTCCAGAGCCCGGAGGAGAGCGGCTTCATCGATGATGCCGCCACGGGCACAGTTCACCACCTTCACACCCTTCTTACACTTAGCAAATGAAGCATCATTTAGGAGACCTGTGTAACACAAGGTTTGATTTTACACTGGGGCAATTCAAACTAAATTATTTAAATAACAACTGCAATACAGTCTAGCAGTGCAATTATTAAGCTGCATATAATAATAATAGCACTAGTAATTCAAATAAATTATTATATATACACATTTATATATATATATATATATATATATATATATATATATGTGTGTGTGTGTGTGTGTG
>JAUMHG010000048.1:396593-452686 GCA_032359395.1 Enteromius anoplus
GAGAGAGATATGTTACCTACAGTGAACAGAATGTGTTAAAGGGACCATCAAAATAAAAAGAAACCAAATACTTTTAACTGTAAATATTTGTCACATTTAAAAATGTGTCATTTATTATTCTGCAGTTCACAAAATATTGTATAAACAGAGTTCCAGATCTAAATACTAGATTTAAATAACAGGTAAATAACATTCTTATTATGTATAGCATAAGTACCTGTGAACAGCAATGACAGATGTAAACAGTCTTGGACTTCCTGGGACCACATTGGTGAATATGAACTCAAATCTAGTGTTATTAGATTTGGTTAATATGTACAGTGCTTCAGTCTGACCTCTTAGTTTCTGGAAAATAGAGGGAGTTTGACATCATCCATATGAGCCATTTAAAAGAATATGAGGAAAACATGCATCAGTATGACTCACTGAATTTGCTGTCCTCGTGGTGATATTAATAATGCAGTTGTATCCCACAGCTGTTAATAAATAAAAATCGAAAATACATTAAGATGTAAATATAAAAGACAAGATGAGTCGATAATGATTCATCAATGAGCAGATCTTTGATGTGTGTTACATTGTGATTACATCACAAATAAAGAATTTGTTTTACCGAAAAACAACAAAACAATCAAAATTATGTTGTGTTTCTACATCTGTCCAGGGCAATAGAAGATGTAATGCTCACACAGGTTGACTCTTGGCAGTGCCAGTGAATGCCAGATTATCCTCAAATTAGTCACCAGGAGTCTTCCTGTATAAAGACAAAACAAGATGTCACAAATGTGGCAACTTAATATACATAAACCAAAGGTAACCTACGGTTATAGTGCTGAATAATAGTAATCACCTCTGTCACCATTATTTCCCTTTGTGTCCTCAATTGAATCCAGGCAGTCGATAAGCGCTTCACCTGGTCTGGTTTTCATCTGCCTTAAATTAAACATTAAATCATTTGCTTAGGTCTGAGAGGAGAATACAATTCAAAATGGTTCATTAAACAAACAAACAGGCCCACATAAAAAAGGTAATGCCTTAAATGTATTGTTTATTTTATATTTGATTATATTTTATAATTTGATGCATGTAATATTGAGTGTTATTTTAATATTACTTGGATCCAATGATCAAAATTTTGTTTTTAGGTTTATATTTTGTTTGTATTTATGTTTCAACTTTATTAGAATTAATACACAATTTTTAAAAGTTTTGTTATGAGATAGTTATCGATAATGCTGCTGGTTTTAGTCTATAAACTACTGATCCGAGAGAAAACCTTGAAAGATAATCTCTTTGATTCATAGACTTTGATTATAACAGATAACACCATATGGAAACACTAGCATGTATAATCTACATTCCCCGACGTGTAGCATACACTATCCTAGAAGTTCACAATTAATGAATCTGATTTAATAACCGTCGTTAGCTTGTGAGCTAGCAGATTAGCCTGGGGACTTACTGCGGAGTGATGTCAAATCTCACGTCTCTGTCCTCCCAGAGTGCGTCTAACACCGACGCCATCACCAGTCCTTACTGTCAGCGGTTTATAAGCGAAATAAACCAAAGTGAATATGTTTTTCCTTCGATAAAATTGACTGAAACTCAGTCGCTCTGTAAGCGGATTCAGCGCAGAGCGTCTTCACGTCACCACGGTAACATCAGTGAGTATGGCGGGCCGGAAGGGACAAACCGCGAATATCTAAAAGTAGATTTATCATGCTTGCTATAAAACTTGTAAATTTGTATACTGTCATAATTACAGCTGTCAGGAGTCATTGTGTAAAGCAGATATCTATCTATCTATCTATCTATCTATCTATCTATCTATCTATCTATCTATCTATCTATCTTATGTTTTCTCATTCAAATCACAAACACACAGTAAGACATCGTTATTAACTAAACATTTTATTTAAGAATTCCACAAAAACAACACATAAAAAAATATCACTCATTTATAACAATAATAATAAAAAAAGATGTCTACAATTCAGCAACGGCTTATTTCAGACAATTAGGATAGAGTTGGTTCGTTAAAAATTACAAACATTGTTTTGAATACAAAATTCAGGAATGCAAATCTATTTTGTCTGAATATTATTATAAAGCTACTGTGACAAGTGAAAAATAATATATACAAAATGTTTTGGAAAATCAAAATTGCATTTAAATTTTAGGACTTGAGAGAGTACTAAATGAAAGTGACTATTTGATTTATTTGTTGTATTCCCTAAAAAATATCCCCATAAAAACATTTCAGTCTGCTAAATCTGCCTGTGGCTTTGCTCAAGTCACAAATTGTATATCAATTTTAAATAAAACAAAACAAAACATATATACAATCAATTCCCAGTGAATAATATTTCTGCATGTCACAACTGTCACATGTAGAGCAGTGCACAGATTCTCAGTGGATACCGAGAAATATCAGAAATGTGAGTTGTGCATATGTTTAAAAGGCCGGCGAAGCTTCATAATAACACATTTAGCAAGTACTTGTTTATGAAAAGACTTATTTGGGGCATAAACATTTTCTCCAGATCCTGAGCTTAAAGATAGGGAACATTTGTATGATATTATGACAAGAACTGCTGACGGCTGTAGGTATCTGTCATTGTGGAACACCATCACTAGCATAAAGTTCATTTATTGGGGTTCAGTGTAGAATGACCGATGTAGATCTTCATCGCGTTTATCCTGCTATAAAATCAAAGGTAGAAAAGGAGTAAAAGATGAAAGAAAGTTTAGTATGTGTGATATGATGTTCTTAAGAACAAAAAATATACTGTATCTACTAAGAAAAGTAGTTCAGCTTTTATTAATTCATTTTAATTTATCAATACAGTATATATAACATTTCTTTCATTTAATATTTCAATTTTATATCATTTCATCCAAACAGAGTTCATTAGTTTTAAAATCTTACACTTAATAACACTTTTGTGTTGTATTAACTCTTCATTCATGTTCGTAGGCGTGCATACCTGTGGCGATGAGGACACACGTCTTCTTGCATTCTTCTTCTTCCTGGAAGCGGTTTTCGTTGCCCTGACAGCCTCCGTACCAGAACTGAGCACAAGCGTTTGCCTGTTTGTCGTAGTACCAGCGAATGACATAGTCTCTACATGAACCCTGACTCAGACTGAGCAAACACCGAGGATCCAGAGGAGCTGATTCTAACCAAAAAAGAGAGAAAGTAATATCACTAAACACTTTCAGAGTATAATATTTTATTTATATTATAGAAGTATAATGTAGTATTTTGCCATACTGTCAATAGGTTTTAGAATAACTTTTGTATACAAAATTAATATTATATGTTACTTTTTATGATTAAATATTTTTTACCTATTGGTAATATTTAATATCATAAATAATAATTTTTTATAACAGCGTTTCTATAAAAATGAAATTTCTTTATTCATTAATTTACATATTAAAAATGTTATTGTAATCTGTAAAAATTATAGTAAAAAGTGAATTATATTATATAAAACCTATTATATGTAAAATTATATTATTATACATTTATATTTATTTATGAATTTGTATTATAATTGTTATTATATTTTTGTCCTATTGGTAATATTCAGTATTGTCAACATTTATTTTATTTATAACAAAATTGATTTTTTTATTAAAATCTAGTTTTATTTCTTTTTTATATTATAAATAATTTGTTTTATCAAATATGTATATATATATATATATACACATCCATATAATCTGTAACACTTTGTAATATATAATATTTTCAGCCTATTGATAATATTGAATATCATGAGTATTTTTATTGTGTAAGAACAATTGTTTGATAAATATACCTTTTATCACTACAGGGCGAGGCTTTGCATTCACATTCACTGAAGTAGAATGTGTTGATACCGAGGAAGATAATGATACTGATGATGATGATGATGACGAAGATGTTCCTGGCTGTACAGGTTTGACAGTCTTATTGACAACAGCAATAGTGCTTCCGCTTTGAGTTTGTGTACTTATGTCTAGACCCTCGCCTTCCTGGTCATTCTCCACCTGCACAGAAGAATAGCACAGAATCAGACAGCGGTCTGGTAGAAGTCTGCATTAGTCTAGCATGCGAAAGAAATTGATAGTAAGTTAGTTGTGTTAGTTGACCTGTGCTTTGAGAGGGCCGGGGTTGATGGGAAGAGGAATGCTGTGTCCCGTGCCTCTAGAGTGAGTCTGAGTTCTGTCCAGTGAAATCTCCTGAAATCTGTTCCCATAAACGTTATTCCTGTATGAAGAGACATCCTGTTGGCCGTTACCGTAGCCGTATCCGTTGTTTCCGTTCAAGCCGTTGGTAATGCGGTTGAAGTAAAGGGCTCCGTTCTCATCCTCGCAAAACTGGCTGACCAGTTTAGACTCCAGAGCTGCATGATGAGACCAAACACACAGCAAGATGCAATTATATAACTTCAGCTCTACATTTTAAACCTTTAATCTTTGCAGTTAGGATTATACAATATGATGAATTACAATTGGTGAAACTGATTCCTTTTAGGGAATAGAGTATAGGAATACTATGCATTAATATATGGGTGTATGCACATAAAACCAGTGGAATACAGAAAACACTGACTTAAAAAAAAAAAAAACTAGATACCTTTTAAAAAGGAACTTTTTAAATAATCATAAACATTTTTAATTAAATGTAAAATATTTTTCAGCATTATAATATATTATATTATATTTAGGGATGTCAAATTAATCCAAAGTAAAAGTTTGTTTTAATATAAAATATATTTTAAGATATATTGGAAACGCTCTAGAAAAGTAGGGATGAATCTTGGCATGAATCTGTTTTAATTTGTGATAATTTTGCACTGACGAAAAATATTTATACTTAGAAAAATACATTTTTGATTCATCAAAATATCCACCATTAGCAGCTATTACAACTCATAATCTGGGCATCCGAGCTGTCAGTTTATTGAAAAATTGACTTGATATATTACTCCAAGCCTCCTAAAGGATTGCCCAAATATGATTCACACTGGTTGGACACTTCTTAAGGACATTCCCGCTCCAGTACCTCCCATAGTAGCTCAACTTTGACATGCATACAATGGCATTATTTTGTAATTGAAATAAAAATGATTATTGCTGGTCTTAAATGATAATGTGAAGTTACTTTAATGTACAGTATTTGCACCAAAAGTATTTTTGCTGATCTCATCCAAAACCACACTTTGCTAGGTGTGTTTCCAAACTTTTGGAGGGCAGTGTATGCAAAAACAAACAAAAATGTCTGTGTGTGTTTATATAGGTTAATTTTCTTCCATGCTCACCTGGCAGTGTGTTGTAGTCATCAATGAGGAACATATGTTCACTGTCAGGGTCAGAAGCGATGAGGTTGAGCTCCCTCAGAAACTCAGCCTGTGTCGGGTCAGAGGTGTTCACGATTCCCAGCGCATACATCTCAATGTTCGCCACTTGAGCCTCACGTACTGCCATATCCAGCTTAACAGGCTCTCTCTTATCCGTCTGGCCATCCGTAATGACAATGGCTACTTTTCTGACCCCGTTCCTGGCGCTGTAGAAGGCCTCTTGTGTGGCTTTGCGGATGGCAGTGCCAGTGTAGGTGCCCTCTCCCATGTAAGGCATGTTCCTGATCGCCTTCTTGACATCCTGCTTGGTCATATACCTGGCCAGATTAAACTCCAGATGGACGTCCAAGCTGTAAAGGACCAGACCGATTCTCGTAGCATTACGACCCACTGTGACGCGGTCCACTAAAGCTGTGACGAAGTCCTTGATGATCTCAAAGTTTTCCGGACCCACGCTTTCAGAGCTGTCAATCACAAACACCAGCTCCATTGGCCTTTCCTTGCACTTAATACCACATCCTAGAAACATGCGGTCATATCATGACATACCTGTTTTTTCATCATCAAATCAATGTTTTGTCATGTTTACAGGGTAAAACTCACCACAAATCTCCTTAATCAGCTTGATTATGTCTTCTCTCTGGAACATAATAAACAAATGACTGAATTTGCTAATACTAGAGTGCATACGTTTGAACATATGAATCAGTTTGATTATGTCTTGTCTCTGAAAAATTGTTAAACAATCACTGTATTTGCAATGCATATGATTGCATAGGTTTCCTAAAATGATCTCCTTAATTAGCTCGATAATGCCTTCTCTCTGAAAACAACTGAAAAATGATGGATTTTTTTGCAATGAATTGGTTGCACAAAAATTAGCTCAAATATTTAACAACAGCATATTAGATCTTACCGTGAGGCCTTGTTCGCCCTTGACTCCTGGTCTTCCCTAAGGAGAGGGATTAAAGCACCCATGATGTATGTATAATGTGATTTAGTATTCACATTTAAAACGGTCTGCTTTTATACAAAAGATGGTTTTTAGTGGCTAAATTAACTCACAGCTAGTCCTGGAGTCCCTGGGTCACCAAAGTCACCTTTCATTCCTTTAACACCCCTCTCACCCTGCAAACCACGATCACCCTGCAGGACAGAGAGATTTACAGATGAATTAAAGGATTCATATCATACTTTTTTAATAATGATTGATTTTTATTCCTGTGGAGTCAAGCTCGATTGGGCCATTTCTTACTGTTGTGCCTCTAAGACATTTACGTAAATGCCCTCTACACATGTAATATGTGATGGAGAGTGCTTCACAAGCTGCAGTCTTTATATTGCTAGTAGAATCAAAACCAAAGTCTTACCTTGGAGCCTGGAAGTCCCTCTCCTGATGGGCCCCTCGGCCCTGTCACTCCAGGAGCCCCCTGATCACCCTGATGGATTTAACAAAATGTTGCATTAGAGCTGGGCGGTATTTTGAATAGTCATGATGTCTGTCAAACGACATAGGTGAAAACAAAACACCTTTTTAAAAGCATACAGTAGATGCACAAATATCCAGACAAAATGTGAAAATATATATAATTTTAGCTCTATCGCCCCACTCTATATTTCAGGCAGTTGATGGTTAACCTACTTTGGGTCCCTGAATGCCTTCTCCTGGGGGTCCATGTGGTCCTGGAGAACCTGGTCTTCCCATGTTGCCCTGAAACAGCCAGGCAGCAGAATTAATATGGGAAAAACAGAAAGCTTGTCTTCCTCAATCTCCACAGCTACACAGACAGACTCCCTGTGCATGCCGTTTAGAGCTCTTGTTCTGGACACATGTTATTTATTGTTTATTCATTACTGTAGTCAGAGAGATTCTCTGGAGAGTTTATATCAGATTCTTATTAGTCTTACCGGTGGTCCCTGCAGTCCTTCACCAGGTGGTCCCGGCAAACCAGGCAAACCCCTGAATCCAACGTCTCCCTAAAATCAAAGTGAAGTTTTACCAAAAGCACCATTTAATTGTATTCCAATTATGCTAAACATTTGAATGTTTCCATCAACTTAGTATTTCTGAAATAACTGCCATTTATTAGATAGCATTCTCTTTTTAAGGCACAATTATACTATTTAGTAAGTTAAGTTGTACTTGTAGAAGTTACATATATATATATATATATATATATATATAATAAAATATTTAATTTGTAATTTTTATATTATTATATGCATTTGTATATTATATAATATAAAATAAGATCATATTTTAATTTAACAAAAAATTATGTAGGTATATTTTAATTCATAATCCTTTTTTACAGTTTTTATCTAGGTACTTTACTTTACTGTCCCTCGTTGGTTCCACCAGAGGGCACTCCAGCCAGAGTTGCACCTGGCTCACGCACTGCACTACCCATCATGCCGCATTCCTGGGACTGATCACACCCACACCTGCACCTCATTACCACACCCACATACTGATTGCGCACACTATAGCTGCGTCCGAAATCGCTTACTTCCCTACTATATAGTACGTGAAAAACAGTATGTGAGGCGAGTAGTATGCCCGAATTTATAGCATTCGAAATACAGTAGGCGAGAAGTACCCGGATGACCTACTGCTTCCGGCCGAATTCTACAGTAGGCATACTATGGACACTTTCCTATCCCATGATGCTCCGGGAGAGGAGGCGTCATATTAAAGAAATGGAGGAAAGTGGAGACGCGGCTCATTTTAAGTGTAAGCACCTCAGGAAGAAAACGTTGTTTATTGTGATTAAATTAGACTTGTTTAACACAATCTAAATAAACGGATGACTTATTGAAAGTTTAAATTGTCGCGCCGTTGTGACGACACGTGACAGCATCAATATGGCGGATGTAGTACGTCCGAGTTCCATTCATACTACCCCCATTCATACTATATAGAACGTACTGTTTTAACGGTCGGGTACTACGTTCGGTTTTAAATGCAATTTCGGACGCAGCCTATGGATGTAATTTACAACAAACTGCATTGATGCTTCGAAGCTTTTGAGACAGTGGTCTACTTTGCCATCTGGTGGCCAATAAAAATTACTACATCAACTGTGTCATATAGATTATTTGTTCATTGTGATGTAATTGTAAGGTTTATTTGTGTATTTAATAAACACAGATGATATTAGAACGATGGTGGTGCATGTGTGTGCAGTGACACGGTTTTCAAATTTCATTGTTTTTTTGTAAAGTTCAATGACAATAAAGACTTTCTGTTCTTCATGTGTAATCACATCTAACTTGTCTTTTCTCTTCTATGACAATGAATTAGGCCTGTGTGATTTTTCACTGGACCAGTTTTAAATTTTTTCCTGACAACACGTCACAAACATGCACATTGTTAAAAAGCACATATGCAACAATACAAATTCACTACATATTTTTATTCAAGAAAATGACTTGCTCTGCTGTGCTGGAACTTAAGCAATAAAACACCTCAGAAAATATTAAATTAATAATGATAATAAAAGCGTTCATATAGGCATGACATTGAATATAATAATTATATTGATATGGATAGCAGGTATGGCACACTCGACGCGCTTTGTGTTGGAGCCCGGCGTGATGTGTCAGTGAGGTAACGAAGCTTCATTTCCACAGATCACGTGACAGCCTAATTTCAAGCAATGCTCCGGAACACTGCTTGGAAGCCCTAGTGTGTTGAAAACCCGAGACGTCTTTCGACACTAGATGTCAATCTACCCGTGCCTAGCGCGCACACATAAAAGCCAGACTGAAATGCCTACTCTCTGCGAAAGTCTTGATTTGCCACGGCTATCATTTCCAAGCAGTCTTTCCTGTATTGGTTTTTCCTGTTATTACCATGGACTCTTTATCTCAATTCTGATTGGTTGCTGCCTGCGAACCTTAACTTTGATTCTGCCTTGTCTCTATTGCTCTGTTTGCCAGTGTCTGACCCTGCCTGTATGACCTCTCTGTTAAACAGGCTACACACGGATCTGCACGCCTCCGCCTCATTCATCCCATTTACATTCTGTTACATCCATTTTACTACCACATGCTACTTCCTTCTACTGACATATTTATCGTAAGTGTACTCAACAACACAGTAATAATAATAGTAAAGTTCTGTGATGACAAACTCTGAAATGATTGTTTATGATTGTAACATTTACAGAAGTCAGTTTGAAAATATTAGCATTTCATATTTAATGAAGCTGAAGTGCCTTAACACATTTCTGGAAGCCAAAGTTGACCCTCCTAGATCGTCATAAATATACTAAGTTGTGAATTTACCTTTGGTCCAGGAACACCAATGCCTTCAGGGCCGGGCTCACCTGGTGGTCCGGCTAAACCTGGCAGACCCTGTGTACAATAAACACACATGCTCAGATACCCAGCAACAAACCTGATTGATGGGAATTATGATAAAATGACTAAAGCATGGGTATGCAGGGATGTTATATGGAAATAGGGATGTAAGAAGTAGCTTACCACTGGCCCAGGGAACCCTTCACCTTTAGGCCCAAATGGTCCGGGTGGTCCTGGGTTACCTCGATCACCCTACATGTGATAAGGAAATAATATCACTCCATATACTGTATACTAGCTGGTTAATTTTTTGGGGGGGAATTATTATGATATTTCAAAATGTTTTTAAAAGGAGTCTTTGCACACCAAGGCTGCATTTTTAAATCAAAAATGCAAGAATTACATTTTCAAATATATTCAAATAGAAATCAGTTATTATTTAGTTAATATTTAGAGTTATGGTCAAAATATCTTATAAATGTTGTATTCACAAAAAACTCTTTTGACCAGTAAAAAAAAATCTATATAGAGCATCTTTATGATTACCATAGTCAAAGTTATTCCACACTTTTGATCAGTTAGATACTGTACATATTGCTCAATGAAACTCTCATATTTCTTTTCTTCTTTGTTCTACAGGTTAAAAAGACCCACCCACCTTTGGACCAGGTAAACCGTAACCAGTCTCTCCAATCGGTCCAGGAGGACCAGCGGAACCCACATCACCCTGAAGACACGAGAAGATGAGGTCACACCATTAATTCTCTGTTTTATTGCTATGTTGGCTTTGATGAATGTGAAATAGAAACGCTCTGATTCATCATGTTGGCAGTGGGCCATTAATACCACCACATCTCTCAGCCTGTAGAGAAGCATGGTTGTAGTACCTTTGGTCCTGCAAGAGCTCGTCCAGGTAATCCCGGCATGCCCAGCCTTCCTGGGGTACCTGGCTCTCCCTAAAAAAACAACAGAATAACGTTCCAGTGATGTAACAGCATTACTGCTAAAACTATGTGAGAAACCACAGGCATTTATTGCACTGCTACTTCAAACAAAGAGCGGTTTTGTAAACTTGAAGTTCAAAAAAAGCAATTTTCCAAAATCTGTTTGTTTGTTTTAAATATTATTATTAGTGCGGTCAAATTATTTATTGTGATTATTAAAAGTTTTTTTTTTACATAATATGTGTGTGTACTGTGTATATTCATTATGTATAAATAAACACACATGCATATATTTCAGACATATATGTTATGTTTATATATTAAATATATTTTATAATTTATAGTATAACTTAGCTGACTATAAATATAGACATGTAAATATTTTATGTTTGTGTATTTATTTATATGATTAATATACACAGTATATTATGGAAACAAAAACATTTATTTTAGATGCCCGATTCATTGTTTGACAGCACTTATTATTATGGGCATTTCTTTTATTACTAATTATTATCTTTATTTAGTTATTCTTTATCTTTTTCATCCTTCCTTATTGAGCACAAAAGGTTCTGTGATAGAAGCCTAATTTCTTTTCTCCCTGTACTCATTCATATTTGCAGACATTTAAATAAGTTTCAGTAAACAAACACTACCGTTCAAAAGTGTTACTTTTTTGTAAAATGATCAAAATATAATCAAAATTACAGTTAAAACTGAAATATTGTGAAGTACTATTTTTGTGGAATTCACTTCTAATGAATCATGATGAAGCCCTTTAAGTTCAAAAGAACAGCATTTATTTTAAAAAAATATTTCATTTTATTTTATAAAGCCTTTACTGCCTTTTAATGAAGTCTATTTACATATAGACTAATTTCGGGAGGAGCATGTACTAATGATAATCAGCTGCCGCAAATTATCCCTATTTGCAATTATCCTATCAGAGTCTAAATCCAGCCTTTATAAGCAGCCAACTTCCTCCTCCTAGCATCTTCATTTCTTTTCATCCCGCTGCCTCTCCTTACCCCACTAGAAGGGACCAAGTATGGAGTTTAGCCCAAGGGGGACCGGTCCCACTGGGCCAGGTTCTTCCAGGGTTCTCCCTAACTGAGTTTTTCTTGCCACCATCGCTTTAAGCTTGCTTAGTCAGAGACATCCAGTTCCCATTACTTCTACCTCATATCTGAGTTTTTTTCACCTTCCACTCTCCTCGGTGGGGCAAGCAGTGACCAGGCCGGGCTCCTAGCTCTCCCCAGCTCACAACTCCAAGGGGAGTCCGCCAGGTGTTGTTTGATAATATATTAAGTTAGTGCTCAGTGATGAATTGAGTTTGATTGTGCTGAAAGCATTCTGTTATGGTTAGCCAATGTATGTGTTTGCTTGCTTGGGTCTGGGGCAGAGTGAAGTAAAGAAAGAGATATGATAAATTGATGCAAACCCCTGTGTCGATGTGATCCTTATAAAATACAACATTGGTGACGACGATGGCTGATATCCCCCTACCTCAAAGTACTCCTTTACTTGTTTACCCGGCGAGCCTCGGATTCCTTGGACTCGCTGGTTACAGTCCTTTAAAACTTTCACCTTGGCAGTAGGACTGACTGATGTAAGTGCAGCTCCAAAAAGCCGCTGTTACTGGATTGCTGTGGAGACGTGGGTCAGCGTCTGCTGGGAACGCTTGAGTCAGGCACCACAAGCAATAATGAAACAGCTGTGGAACTACTGACCGCACACTTTGCAGCCCCATCTTGCTTTCTGTTCTGCCAAAGACACCAGCTGCTGGGTGAGTCCGTGCAACAGTACGTTGCCAACTTGCGGGGACTGGCCAGCACATGCAAATTCGGCACGTTCCAGGATGAAATTATTCACAATCAGTTAATTGAACTTACCAACAATGCAAAAGTGCGTGAAATGCAATTGGAACAGGATGATTCATCATTATCCCGAACGATCACAATTGCATTACATGCAGCTGCATGTGCGTCAGTTCTGACCAACCAGCAAACAATCACAAACTGTCCCGCCCCCTCCCCCTTTCCCCCGTCATTGTTAAAGCCCAGCCAGAATGAGCCGCAAGCAGCAGACAGAGCCACGCCCACAGGCACGAGCATCCCGGCCCTGTAATTACAGTGGATCTTCATCTCATCCATCTAGAGCACAGAACTACCCAGCCTGCAGCCAAACATGCCGCAACTGTGGTAGATGCAATCATTTTGCTTCTGTCTGCCACTCGGCTCCAGTTGATTCAGCCCAAGCACCCACTATCATTCACAAATTTTACTCTGGACCAGTCCCATTTAAAGCATTCTCAGTGAGCCTAAATTGATGTGTGTATCCCACTGCTTTTGGACACGGGTGCCATTGTGTCTCTCCTGAACATGCACACATATAATACACCCTCTGCTTCCCTCTCATGGCGACTCAAAGATTGACCTCGTGGGTTCCCTGCAAGTGACTGTTGGTTATGGCAACATGTTGGTACCCAGCTTTACCTTCCATGTTGCATGCTGCCTGGCGAACCTGATGGGTCTGGATTTGTTCTCAGCTCTGGGATTCTCCCTAGGGAGCTGCAATCCTAACAGTCTCTTCGCATTGGCAGCAAAAGTGTCCATCCCTCTTTGAAGGCTTGGGTTGTCTTACTGCTTTTGCCCACCTACCTCTCCTAAACCCTGCCATTACCACAGCCACTCTGTCGCATTCCCCTGTCTCTCCGTGATGGTGTCTCAGCTGAGCCTAAACAGCTGTTGGATGCTGGCATTATCAAACTAGTGGTTGCATCATCCTGGATCTCAAATCTGGCTGTAGCTCAGAAGAAACCAGGTGCCCTACGGATGTGTGTCAACCTGTGTGCAGTGAATAAGGCTGTAATCCCAGACAGGTTCCCACTGCCTACCTCGGAAGAGCTTACTGCTCAGTTCCGCAGCTCAACCGTATTCTCTAAACTGGATCTCAGACAGGGCTACCTACAAGTGCCTTCCCACCCCAGCAGCAGAAATTTCACAGCCTTTGTGACTCATGCGGGTGTCTTTCATTACACACGTATGGTGTTCGGACCTAGCTTCACCCACAGCTGTTGCCAGAAAATCATGGTGTCTGTTTTGGCTGGTATACCAGGGGTGGACATTTACCTGGATAATTTGGTTATCCATGGGCCCACCCTCAAGAGCCATGGCGAACGTTTTAGCGTTTTGAGTCTTTGTAGCCCTAGCTAAACAAAAACTAACCCTCAATGCTGAAATATGTGTTTTCTCTTCACCGACCATTGAGTATGTGGGTTTCCGGCTGTTGGCAGATGGCGTCACAGCACTTCAGTCAAATGTAGACACCGTACTGGCAATTCCCGAACCCAGCTCAGCTCCTCATGTCACCTCCTTCTTGGGCATGACAGGCTACTGTCTTAAGTTCATCCCACATTACTCTGCTACCACTGCTCCACTACGCCGTCTGCTGCGCAAGGATAAGCCATGGGTGTGGTCACAGACATGCTCCGATGCTGTGTGTGTGCAGATCACCACAGCTCCAGTGTTGGCTCATTTTCATATCTCTAGCCCCACCTTAGTGGCATGTGATGCATCCGCTACAGCCATTGGAGCAGTGCTGTCCCAGACTCAGCGTGGCATTGAGAACTCCATCGCTTTTGCATCACGGGCCCTCAGTCAAACTTGAATGTGTCTTAGCATTGGCACATGAGGGCCACCTGGGTATTGTGATGCTGAAGCAGCGCTGCAGAGACCGGGTTTGGTGGCCAGGAATAGATAAAGACATTGAGGCCCTGGCGACTATGCCGCCTGTCTCTTGAGTTTAACCTCTTGCTTGGCCATCGCAGCCCTGGGACCACCTGCAGCTGGACATATGTGGTGAGATACAGGGAGTTCCAAGAGTCAGGACCTCTGTCACTTGTCAACAGAGGCGGATGAAGCGGAAATTTGATTTCTCAGCATGTGTTAAAATCCCTGACATAAAGGCCGCAGATTAGGTCGGGATTCGTAAGCCCCACAGAGGCAACAAGCTTGCTTCATATTGGTCTTCCACCTCCAAGTAACTCATCAGCTGGGCTCAGTCACCTTCTTGCTCAGTGATGGCTCACGGTGGCATGCAAGCCACCTCCACAAAGTGCCCCCCCTTGCACATACAACAGGTATCACATCTCAAGCCACAACCCCAGTTTGGCAGGACACCCCAGTGCTTCAGCTGACACCTCAGAAAGGACCCACTCAGGCAAGAATGAGATATGATAAGTTGATGCAAACCCCTGTGTCGGAGTTATCCTTATAAAATATAACAGCATTCACACCACAACTATAACGATAAAGGCACAAAGAAACGATATTGTTGGAACCATTTTCGGAACTATTTTTTCTGCTGTTGAACGATAGACATATTGACTATCAATCAGAACTAATCCTGCTATCACGCGCTTGGGAATTTAAAGAGGCAGGCGTGCTTGAGCTTATAGTAAACAAACGATATCGTTAACTGATATGGACGCAAATATAGTTATCGTGCTTAGTGTGAACAGGCCTTAATGTTTTGTAAAATATACTGTATTTTACACTTATGCTCAGTGATTATAAAGCGATAGGTCTACTGTAAGTACATGTCTTATTCTATTAAATCATTTGCGATGCTTCATGGTATGCGAAGTTAATTTATATAAGACAATCAGGCTTTTGTTGTTTTGTTTTTTGTCTTTTTCTGATTTTCAAATACTTTCAATCAAAGTTCAAAATTATGAAATTCTCTTTTTCTCACAACATAGTCATACCTTGTCATTTAAAAATACTTCCTGAACCAATGTTGTGCTCCATTTCTTTAGTTACTCTCACCTTTGGTCCCGATGGGCCACTTATGCCAGAAGGACCTGGCAACCCTCGAATGCCACGTTGGCCTTGATCTCCCTATTAAGATTAGAACACAGAATCAGTCATATATTTATAATAATATCAGTCAATATATACTGTACAAGATAATGATAAGCCTTTTTTGACATCCAACAGATGATAATTGCTATGTACCTTCTCTCCTTGAGTGCCAATTCCTGGAGTCCCCTCAGGTCCCCTCAAACCTGTCGTCCCAGGCTCACCCTGACGAAGAGAAACACAATGCTTAGACTAAATGATGCTTACACTTATCTAATCAACAGCACACTCAATCTAAGTCACGTCAGATAACCTCGCACCTTTCCAGTCATCAGAAAGCAGAGTTACCTTTTGTCCTGGAGCTCCATCCTCCCCTGGAAGTCCAGGTACACCAGCCAGTCCTGATCCACCAGGCTCACCCTGAAAAAATAATATCTTAATACCATCTTGTGAAGTCTTGACTAGCTCCCATCCTAAATTTCTTGGAGAACACAAACCTTTGGCCCAGGTTCTCCGTGCCCTCTCTCTCCCGGGGTTCCCATCTCTCCTGGTAAACCTTGTTCTCCCTAGAATACATCAAAATAATCAAACGATTAAGCCAAAAACTAATTTTATTGTTTCCTTTTACAGATTGCCATTAATTATGATGTTTAGCCTTTAGTGGGACCAACTTTGGGACCGGGGAAACCTTCTCCTGGTGATCCTCTTCCTCCTGGAGGCCCCCTCGGACCCTCGACACCCTGATATTTAGAAATATTGCATTAGAATTCCTACCATATAAAATCACAAATAATAATGATGATAATAAACATAGCCCATCACATTTAAACAAGAAATCTTTCTCATATAAATCAAATGTTCAGAAGTTTTTATGTTTTTGATCACAAATGTTAAATTATTTGATCAAAATTAGGTACATATTTTGCAATATTTAGAAACATTATTACAATTTCAATTAAATGTTTTATTTTTTTTAATATATATTTTCAAATGTAATTTATTCCTGTGATGCAAAGCTGAATTTTCAGCATCATTTTCCCAGTCTTCAGTGTTACTTGATCCTTCAGGAATCACTATACGCTTTTTTACTATTTGCTTAGTTATTCTTGATTAATATTATTGATGCTCAAAGATTAATAAAGGTTCTTTTCATTATAAGTGTGAACAACAATGTTTTTGCTGGTTCCTTTTTTGTGTAATATATATTTTTAAAGGACTCTTTGATCAAATGTACAGCATTTATTTGAATTAGAAGTCTTTTGTAATATTCTAAATGTCAAATTAACACATATTAAGCCTTATTAATAATGTTTTTTAATATTACTTAAACCAATCATTTAAATGGGAGTGCATCACAGTTTTTAACTTTGATAATAAGAAGAAATGTTCCTCAAACCAGCATGTTAAAATGATTTATTGTGACTATTAATCTGTTTGTTATGACAAGGTGAAGTTTAACTATCTATTCTATACTAATGCTTGCTCATGTGCATTTTCTTTATTCATTGGACCCTGTAAAGAAATCAAAGACAGTTAAGAACACATAAGTCAAGGAGAGGCGAATTGTATCACCTTTTCACCCTGAATGCCAAGCCCAGGGAGTCCAATCGGTCCTGGTAAACCTGGAGGACCAAGCTCACCCTGAAGAGACAAAAAAGATGAGTCAGTTTCAGAGAGTGTAAGACATCTAAAATCATGAGATTTAACTTAGGGACTATTTTTAGAATAAGAAATGGCTTATTCAGTATTAGCAGGTGAGTAGAACTCATCTTTTCCCACAGTAAGTTCAGCTGTGCCGCACTCCCATCTGCTCTTTTTCACTCTTTATTACCCTCCCATAAGTACCCGGTGTTTAACTGGGAAGTTAGGGCCAGTTTACATACTTCATTAAACCTTTTGTGTGTCATAAATGGTGTGGTTGTGTGAATCCCATTCATGGGCTGATATATTTACAGCCCACCTTATCGCCTTTGATTCCAGGGCCAGGCTGTCCTCTTGGTCCCTTCGGCCCCTCCAGACCCCGGTCCCCCTGTCAAACAAAAGAGGTTTCATCAGCCCAGTTCTCTCTGAAATGCTAGCCTCCCTTTCTCTGCCATTCAGATGCATTTGCTGCATTGCATGTATTGTTTCTTAGTCTGTGGGATTTAGAAGACACCTGTTTTTCCTGACTGGTAATAATACAGTATAATCCCTCAGTGAGCCCTAATTGTTGTTTATTCACAGTGGCTCAATTTGTCTGATGGTTGGTTACACTGAGCTAATCCAGAATTGATCTTGGTTTTATTTTAATTTGTTGTTTTGAGCTGTGTTGCACTAATTCATTTCAAATACCACTTAATTAACAGTAATCAACATAAAACGTTCACCTGGGACCTATTTCTCAAAGAAGGTTCAAACAACTCAGAGTTTAAACTTGCTCTGAGTTGATTTACCAACCGAGTTTTGGGTTTCAGAACAGCGGATCCGATTAAGATCAATCAACTCTGAGTAGACTAACTCAGAGTTAAGCGTGTCTCAAAAGCCATTATCAATGGAGCGCAGATATTACGAGTCACCATGGCAAATCTGAAAAGAATGGGATCCTCCTAAAAAGGACGAGCCATTCTCGTAACTTTCTTGTCTGTTTGTGTCCAAAATGTGGGCATTGAATGACTAAAGGCACGGCGCGAAATACCGCTTCGTCTTTAAAAAAGGGGAGGAGACCGACAGAAACTCCAAGTTTAGAGAATAAAACCTGCTCCCGACCAGGTTAGTTTCAGAGAGTAAGTTACTACGGTAACTCACTCTGAGTAATTGTTACCTCTCTTTCAGAAACAGGCTTGAGTTACCCTGCTTTCTCAGGTTTGACAAACCTGCCTTTAAGAAACGGAAAACCCAGAGTTATCCTCATTTCAGGGTTCACAAACTCCGAGTTTTCACTTAACCTCCTTTGAGAAACAGGCCCCTGCAATGAATTCCAGCGTTATTTTTTAAATATTTATTATTTTGATTAGTTTTATTTATTTTTTAATTTTCATACTTTCCTTAGCAGTTTTACTTTTATTTTTATTCTAAACTTGATTTAAGTATTAGTAATTTTGTTACTTGTGTTTATAATTGTATTAGTTTTTTTTTTCATATTTCTATTTGTAGATATAGTTAAAAAAAGGAAATTTAATTTTTCCATATAATTCCTTTAAAAATAAATGAAAAATAAATGAATATTATAAAGAGTTATGATAATGTTCACAAAGCTAAATCACTTATGAATTCAAAGCAATGCTTTTATTTCTCTGAAAAAATGGGCCAAAAATATTGATTACACATCCTAAAAGTAAAGAAGCTCATTCCTGTCAATTACTTCATATTGAGTTGCATCATCATGAACCTCATCATTAATTAAGATGTAATTTAGTTTAGCTACTGGATGCGCTGAGGTTCTCCTCGGCATGAATCACATTTCTTTGCTGTGTGTTTAATTTTTACGATTACATTTTATGCATAGTTCTGGCTTTGATGTAGACCTACAGTAGCAAGACTGCTAACATTAGACTCTTAGAAGGCAAAGAAAACAGATCCATTAAATTCTGTCTTGCATCCTCAGGCTGGTAATGCTCAGTTAATTTATCTGAAACACAATAATGAATAGCCTTGGGTTTTGAAATGAGGATTTATCAGGGAATTTTAAACCTCTAATGAGATATTATAAAAAATTATAAGTCTTTAATGCATCAGTTTACTTAGATCTTCTCAGATTGCCTTTGGCTTCTACAAATTTCCGGGTAAATTAAAAAGCATAGTGAGAACATGGCGTTTTTGGGCTAACCTTACCTTTGGACCTGGAAAACCCTCTCCTATTGGTCCTTTCTCTCCTTGAACCCCCTGTGGCCCTTGAGGCCCCTGATTTGATGAGGAAATGTAAGGGAAAATGTCATATAATCAATAGTATTGGTTTGTGCTGATCAGTAAACAGTGGTGGAAGCTGAATATTTGTTTATTTTCATGCCATATGTACATGTACAAACTACTACTACATATACTGTAAAACATTACTTGGTGTAAAGCTGCTTTGCAATGATATGTATCATGAAAAGCGCTATACAAATAAATTTGAATTGAATTGAATTGAATTGCTTCTGTACTTACAGGCAGACCTGGCTCGCCTATGCCGTGTGGACCCGGAGGACCTGGTCTCCCCTGAAATCCCATATCTCCCTGCAGACGCATGCATTAAAGACGTAAACATTCAGGAGGAAAAGTGAGAAATAGGCGATGTATAAAACATGACAGCATATCTAAGAATCACCACGACCACTACTATCCATGTCAAAATATTGAGAAATCAACCGGATATGAAACAATAGTTTTTTTTCCCTAGGTGTATGACATTCCTTAGTTAGATGAATCCAATCAAAGTTATAAAAAAAATTGTCCAGACTCCTCCAAGCCTTTGGAATGGGTTTAAATGGGTTACACTTCGGAAGACGCGAAATAATGTGTGCCGTATTTGTAATAAAACCAACCCACACACGGCTCTGGGGGATGAATAAAGTCCTTCTGTAGTGAATCGATGCGTTTTTGTACGATAACTATACATATTTAAAACTTAATAAGCACTTTTCTTACTGTAGTAAAGGAAAACCAGTCTCCTCTTGGCTTATATCAAAAATGTTCTTTCATTTTTCGTTACAAATTCCTATCAAAATGCTTGCTATGGATGCTAAAACACAAAAAATAAAACCTGATCAGATTTTTTTTTTTAATTCATGCAACATGAGGTTGTATTGACCTTTTGATTTGCGAAAACTTTAAAATGTTTTTAAAAAAATGGTGTGAAGCAACTTAGCTTCAAGCTTTACAGTCTGATTGTTTGCTGCAATTTTGGAGAATTTAGGTGACTTTGCTATCAAAAGGGTAAATACGACTGACCTTTGGTCCAGGAAGTCCAATTCCACTGTCGCCCTGAATTCCTGGTGGGCCAGAAGGGCCACGCTCACCCTGTGATTAGAAACAAACAACAACAACAATATATTAGATACATCTCATTTATTATTTCTCATTTTCTAAAATCTAACACCGATTCATACAGAATCTCAAGACAGTTCCAAAGTTTCTTGCAACATTCTTCCAAATATCTTCCATTGTATCAAAGAGAAGGAAGAAATTCATACAGGTTTGGAACAACAGTGAGAATAAGTTAATCGTGACAATTTGGGGTTTAAATTCATGCTGTCATATAAAAAAAAAAAAACATGTAGAAACACTAAAGGAATGTTTTATGTTCAGTTTATCTTAAGCTCTATGTATTATATCTGTGACATGCTGTTGATTATCAATAAAAACAATTTCAACTTGTCCCTCGGTTTGAAAAAGCATAACTTAAAACGGCGCTGACAGAAATCCACTTCTACTGTCAACCAGTTGAATGTATTTTCCGTGGAAATCGGCAGCAGGCCACAGTTGCTGTCAATAGAGCTTAAGATGAAACTTAAGAACTACTAAAAGTCTTTGTAACCAGGGAACAAGAATCTGAGCCAGATCTGTTACATTTCTGTATAATGCCTGTCCATATTCAGCATTGCACCATCTGTAGAAGTATTATTATGGATTATGGCCTTGTATTTTGGCCATAAATTACAGTTTTGGTCTTCTTTTTTTTACAAAAACTGAGCTTTGCACTTTACAAGATGTAAATTAATAGACTCTTTTACAAAGTACAAACCAATTTAGTCAAGTAGGTCAGTGCAGGCAGTCACAAATCAGCTCATGACATTTATAATATCCCCTTACTGTGCTGACTTTCCACAGGCTGGAAATTGTCTTTTGTTCACGTCATCTGCGTGTCTGTGCATGAATTTATACTTTGCACAGCATTTTTCCATCATACACATTTCTACTGTAATTAGCTTCCAAGACAATAATCTCAGGCCACCCATAGTCCCTTTGGTGACATCTCACTGGTTGACTTTTAACCTCAGGGATTAACTGATTATCATTTGAAATAATAACGATTATTATTATCGCAATATCATCTACTTTTAGATTAATTTGCTTCTAAACAGGAAATATAAAACAATTAGTCTGTTTTGTGAACCTGTACGTGTATGAAGAAGTATCCCTGGTTAGTGAGGACATCTGCGGAGCAGTCTAAACCCCTGAATGCTTCCTGCAGTTAAATTAAACAAGGGGAAACTACTGGCAGAGCAGGAGATCTCTAATAAAAGAGAATCCAAATCATGTCAAAACATGTTCATTCATCTTCGCCCCCCTTCAAGTTCAAGACATGCTTATACTAAACTGGTCACAGTTTGGGAACCCTTTGCAATGCAGACATAAGCACGGTCTGTTTTGAAAGAAGACGCTGAGAGGATCTGGTCTAAAAGTCAGACATAAAGAATTCGTATACCTAACAAATTCCTTTAAATTCCTTATTTACGTATCCTCATGATTTTTACATTTGGAATCAATGTCAACGGAGAAATTTCAAAGATCTGGATCTTATTTTCGGTGCAATACTAGTTCAAAGTCAATGTAAGAAAGCCATAAAAGTAGTCCATGTAATGCATGCCAAGATTTCTAAAGCCATGCAATATCCAACTGTCAGGGTCATTTTGACAGGAATGAAAAAGAAATACTGTCTGTTTAATGTACAGTAATACTGTTTAAGAACGTACCAACTGTTCAGCTGATGAAAACTTCTTTCTGGAAAATCTTTCATTTTATAAAAACTATTTTGAACTGTGAAAATGACTTGATCTACAGTAGGAGGACCTTGATACAGTGCAAGCCAATCTGTCTAACCTGGTTAAGATCTATATAGTTTTCTGTATGTAAACAAATTAAAAAGGTATTAACTTTTAAATATTTATTGTTACTTTATATTCCACAGAAAATAATAATAATAATAGCATGCAGGTTTAGAACAACATTATGAGTAAATAATGAAAGAAGTTAATTGTTGGATGGACTATTCCTTGAAAATGATGACTTAAACAAGTAAGAAAATCTCAAAGGCGTTATAAATGGATGCATCAAATATTTACATAAATGCATCATAATGTCCTTGTCTAGGAAGGAGTGATGTCCAAAAGTCTCTATTCTGCACCTCCTATTACCTTTAGAGTGCAACACTTAGTCAGAAATGGACATACATGATAATTCCTTTTAAAGAAATATGAATGCATCAGTATTCCTCATTCATTTTGGCCAGAACGTTCTAATGGATTTTTTATAATGGATATAGCAAACAAACGAGCTTCCAGGACAGGGGTTTTCTCATGCACCAAAGCAATCCGAATAAGCCATGGCTTCTGGGGGTTATGGGAGGCAGTGAAACTTTCCAGGTGTGCGTGTTAAACATGATGAGCTAAAATTTTCAGGATAATAGTTTGTGATTACAAGCCACAGACCTTCTTTCCCTGTGGGCCTTCTGGTCCGATGTCACCCTGTGGTCCTGCTAAACCCTGCAGGGGAAACATGAAAGAATATGTTACAGTGTCTAGCATTAATATTTGAGTCTCAAAGACATTACCTGCAGGCACCAAAGCATTATGCTGCTTTACTATACATATGTTGGGGGAAATTCAACATATGTTTTATCATTTACCTATATTTACCAATATATTGAAGCCAGTTTCCACCACTGAATAAAAAAATAGGTAATTAGTAAGTAGTCTTTTTCTCTCTCTCTCACAAATTCAGAGAAAAAAGTCTGAATTGTGAGATATAAACTCTGAATTTATTTATATCACACATTTTTAAGTTTATATATCACAATTCTGAGTTTACATCTGGCAATTATGTTTTGGTTTTTTTTTCAGAAGAGCAAGAATATCCCAGTTATTACCTTTAACTTTTTTTTATCTTGTGTTGGAAAGCATTCATTAAAAATAAGCACTCTGATAAGTGCCCCTATTATGGATTTTTGAAAATGAGCTTTCATAAAGTGTGTAGCACACCTCTAAGTGAATGAAAACATCCTGCAAAGTTTAAAATCTGAAAGTGCACCGTTTATGAAGTTATTTACACTTTAAATAAATGAATGGAAAGTTTTTAGTTTGAAATACATGAATGGTACAATCACGAAATTTATATTTAATCTATTTATTCGTGGCAGGGACACGTTTATTTCATTAATTTCGTAAGATTTAATTGGATGCATCCATTCATGTCCCTGCCATGAATAAATACTGTAAGACTGGGTTGCTCAGGTGATCTAAATGCAGGCGGTCAATGCTAAATACAAGTGTAAACGACTCACTCAACCACATTTGCATATTCAAAAACGAATGACCACCTATTCACCTGTCAATCAAATACACGCTATAAAGAATCTGGTTAAGAATTTACTTTTAAACAAGTCACACTCAGATATTGCTATTACATTTCACAAACAATTTGCAATTTTGAAAACAGTGTTTGTTACAACACTTTAAAAGGTAAAGGCTTTAAACAACTGTATGTTAAAGGCCCGATTAAACATTTATAAATATAAATGTTTATAGATACACATAACATAAAGACAGATGTTTTTATTAAAATATAATAATAAAATGAATCAGACCCACCTGCAAACCTCTGGACCCTTGAGTCCCAACTGGACCTTCAGGACCCTATCAGATGGTACAATATGAAAAATGTAGCATTTGAAACGTATACACTATTATTGAATATATACACTATCTGCAATGTATTTGATGAGTGTGCAGAAGCTGTAACTTCTGAAGGGTTACACACCCGGTCTCCTTTGATTCCTGGAGTGCCACATTCTCCTCTTTCACCCTGTAGACAGTCAGAAAAAATCAGTCGTGACAGTCTCATGTGCTTTTACATAAATATCTTATGAATACGTGCAGGCATTTAGTACCTTCTCTCCTTTGTAGCCGGGTTTTCCCTGAGAACAAAACAGGAACACATCACTCATAGTATGCATTCATTCATCCATATTGGACAATGATGTGACACTAATCTACTGTCTGGATCTATTCATTTTTCAGAAAAAAAAAAAAATGCAATGTGCAATACATACAACACATTTTGATTTGTAAATTAAAATTAATTTTAATGTCTTGGTGGTATAAAACAATCTGAAATAATCTTAATAATTAACTTAAACTTGTTTTTTAAAACAGTTTTGTTTTAAAATAGAAATTCAGTGTTACTTATAAAATTTTGATCAAAAACAGTAAATGACATCACCACTAACATGGTCAAAAAAAAAAAAAAAAAAAGGTTATTTAACATTTTTATCTTAAATAATGAATATGTAACTAGTTCACATTTGTAAATAATATTTACCTTGAATCAATAATAAATAATAAATATCTATATGTATTCTATGCATACACACACAGTATACAGTATATATACACTACTGTATAAAGTAGTTTGTGTGTGTGTGCGGGTTTATGTGGTTTATGAGGACACAAATTTGTATAATGACATGGGTATGACATAGGTATTACAATATGAAGGTGATTTATGAGGACATTTTCAGTGTCCGCGTAATTCAAAAGGCTTAAAAACAAACTAAATGGTGTTTTTTTGAAAATCTAAAAATGCACACAGTTTCCTGTAAGGGGTAGGTTTGGGTGTAGGGTCAGTGTAGGACAATACCACATACAGTCTGTACAGTATAAACACCATTACGCCTATGGAGAGTCCTCATAAATCACAAAAACCAACGTGTGTGTGTGTATAATAAATAAATAAATACATTATATATATGTATGTATATATATATGTGTGTGTTGGTGGGTGTGTATGAATAAACATAGAAATAGAAAAGTAAAAAAATATTTTTCACATCGTTAAACTAAATTCTTTGAAAATTAAGATAAAGTTGTGTTCAACATCTGATTACTAGTTTCTTACTTATTATACCACCTGACATCTTTAGGTTTTTTTACATTTAAGCTTTTTTCCCTTTTTTTTCTTTTGTACATGTTTCATGTTACCCAAATATTTTGGTTCAGTCATGTGGCTCAGTATTTGATGATTGAGCAATGATTTTGTGGCCCTGCTTCAGCCCCTCACCTCTGTACCCTCACGACCAGGAAGTCCACTCAAACCAGATTCACCCTAACAAGGGCACAAAACAAGTGTTTTTCAGAAAGGGTTATGAAATACAGTTTGTCAGTCTTGATTCCTGTACTGTTCATTACGACAGAGCGCATAACGGCACTTTTCCCAAGTGCATCCACAGAATCAAGCACACGGTGGAGAGAATGACAGATAGACAGCAGTATTAAAAACAAAATACTGACCTTTTGACCTTTAGCCCCAGAGGCTCCATCCTCACCTGGGCGACCCTTCTTTCCCTGCGGGGGAAATAAGAGAAAGTGAGAAAGCAGCGTCAATTCCACCCAAAATGTTTACTCAATAGAAAAATGAAAGACTTCATATGTCTGATGGGTTTGTTAGACTCATAAAACTAACCAATCAAAATTCAGTGCATGCACTTAAACAGATAGTCTACACAAAAATTAAAAACTGTATGCATTTCTTTCTTCAAAAGAAGATACTGTATTTTGCAGAATGTTTGTAATCAAACGGTCTCAGGTGTGACTGTCAACGGGACCCAAAACTTTTCGGTTACCAACATTCTTCAAACTACGTTACTTCGTGTTTCAGTGAAGAAAGAAACTCGTATGGAATTACATAAGTGTAAGAAAATGGTGATTAAATGTTTATTTTTGAATGAATTATTCCTAGAGAAATGTTCATAGAGGACACATAACTAGATTTTGGCAACTTTTATTTTACGTTAGTGTTATTTTAGCATCATTTATATACTACCTACTGTTTGAGGACAAATTGTTCACTGTTCTAAACCCGACAAAACCTATTTAAAATTTATATTTACATTCAACATATTTTATTTAAAATATTTTGTCAACTTACTTAAAATATATATATATTTTTTAAATAAACCAGCACTTAAATACATTTTTTAAATAACAGCACTATGAATGAACAAGGACAGTCTGGAGTTTGAGTTTATTTTATATATATTATTATATTACAACTTCACTTGGCACCTGGTCAGTGCTAAAAGTGCTGGCCAGAGGAGGTTAAACTAATGAGAACAATTACTGAGGCCTGTAATTTATAGACATGAGAATGTGTGGAATCCCAGAAAGGTGAACGCACCTGGATAATGATGGTTAGGCATCTGTCAGTGAATAATTGACTCTTAACGTGATCCGGCCTTCCACACACTAGGTTAGCGTTATAAATCATGTTCACCCAAAAAAGAAAATTCTGTCAGTAATTATTCACCCCCATGTCGTTCCAAACCCGTAAGACCGTCGTTCATGTTTGGAACACAAATTAAGATATTTTTGATGATATCAACGAGCCATCAGTCCCTCCATAGACAGCAACACAACTAGCAATGATCCAGGTCCAAAAACATAGCGAAAAACATCGGTAAAACAGGCCATGTGACATCGGTGGCTCAACTTCACTTTTGCGATGCTAGGAGAATACTTTTTTAGCGCAAAGTAAACAAAAATAACACAATTTACTCTATCCATTCTTCTTCCTTAAGTGTACTTCTTCACCTAGGTGTAAACAAGGCTGATTACATCAAATACGTTAAAGCTTTCGTATGCAGTGTGTGGTGATACTCTCTAAAGTCACAGAAGAAGAATGGATAGAGTAAATTGTTTTTTTTCTTTTCGCACACACACAAAAAAATTCTCCTAGCATCGCAAAACTGAAGTTGAGCCACTGATGTCACAAGGACTGTTGTATTGCTGTCTATGATGGCTCACTGATATCATCAAAACTATCTTCATTTGTTTTTCGAAGAGGAACGAAGGTCTTATGGGTTTGGAACAACATTAATGTGAGTAATTAATGACAACATTTTCATTTTTAGGTGAACTAACCCTTTAAGAGATAAATCATTTTTATATAATGTCATTTCAGGTCATCAGTGAATCTATGTTATCAAACTCAGCTTTGAGGACTGCATATAGTTCTGCAAGTAATTATTGTAATTCTGTATAATTCTGTCTCAAAGATGCAAGGAAAAATGATAAATAACAAAAAAAAAAAATTTATATATACAGTATATATATATATTACTAAGGCTATTAACCCATCATTGGCAGGTGTGGCAAAACGTTAATGTTGGACTTTGAAATTCAAGGTTTTCAGCCAAAACATGCAATTACATTCTCTTCACTTTCAACAGTCTGAACATGAAGGAGACTTTTTTTCGAGGAATCTTATTTTGTCTTTTGCCCAAGGTGGTGCTGAGGGGTCTTGACAAAGACGATAATTATCCTGACTTTTACAAAGCAAAGCAGTTATCCAAAATGTCAGAATCATGCCTGTCTCTTCCCACTGTTGACATTCCTCAAAGGAATCCGTACCTCTTAGGAATAGGAAAATGCGCCTGTGGGCTCGCGTGGAAACACTATCCCATGTTGGAGTAAGTTTGAAGTGAAAATACTTACCGCCGGGCCACTGGGTCCTCTCTCGCCCTTCTCACAAGCACACTTCGGGGACAGAGGACACTAAATATAGAGGAAAGAGTTTTATTTGCTTTGATAGTTAATATGGCAGAGAGGAGGAAAAAATACTTTCTGACAGAATTTTTGTGTGTGTGTGTGTTTATATATACAGTATATACATATATATACAGAATATATTTTGAAAGTATTAATATGTAATTACATGTACGTATTTATATTCATATAATTTATATCATACATAAACTATTGTATATATATAATTGTGATTAATCGCATTCAAAATAACCTATATGTATGTTGACTGTGTATAGTTATTATTTTTATATAAATACACACACACACACACATATGTATATTTTTTGAAAGTATTTACATGCTTATACATTTATATATTCATATTCATATATTTTGTTATACATATATATATATATACATACATGATACAGAATATGGAAGAACAATGAGCTATTCCTCAACACTGCAGTAATGCATTACCATAAAAGACGTTTGATATTATTTACTTACCCCATCGTTTGCCAGCTGAGCCTGTGTAAAGAGTAACAACAAGAACATTAGATTTTGTTCAGATTTCAGCTCCTATACTATTATTGCTGCTCTTTGGCAACATTTGTGTGGTTTGGGAAAACAATATGAACAGTTGATATCAGGCCATACATTATACAGATCTCTCAGAGCAACAAATGTGATTAAAGGAAACAGTATCAATTAACATGCCTAGTCTTGCTTTACATTGGAATTATATCAAAGTGTTTCTGCACAAAGGAGAAAAATGAAACCTGCTTTAAATAACATATCAGTATAACAGCAGGATTGACAAAAGGGTTTATGGTATATGTAAACCCAGATGCATGCCAAAAAAGCCACAACAGGACGCGTTTACTCTAATTATAGTCAATTAAGTGTAGAAAGGCTAATCATAAGGTGTCAGGGGTCCCAAAACACTAGAAAAACATCACATAATTATTTTATCTTCTGTGTGTGTAGATACTTATCAAATACAGTGCGAATGGCAAGCCCAACCATAAAAAACATCCCATTTAAGAGAACCAAACTGATTTTTCAATTCATTTTGATATTCATTTTGAACAATCTCCATATCACTTTTGAAAAACCCAACTGTTTACTCAGCCAGGTTTAATACACGTCATAAGAATAACTCTTTTGAATCGCTAATTTGAATGTTAGTGAATCAAACAGTGGAACCAATACACAGCACAACAAATAACTCATAAGCCTTATTGGAAATATGTGCCTCTGCATACATTTCTGCAACCTCGCAATTATGTACCTTACTGCACGTTTTGCAGCAGTTGTAAAGTCTGGAGAGTGCTGCTAAAACACACATTTAATGCTTGAGCGTTGCACATTTTTATTAGGTTGGTACAGATGTATTGCAGTGTTTTCATAAGGCTGCTTGAGGTACATTTAGAATTCTATGGTGTGAAAAGGAATAAAAGTTGTGGGAGTTTTACTGATAGTGTTCATTTCAATTGGAAAATGCAGCAATTCATATTCAAGTATATAATATATGTGAAGCTCGTGAATTGAAATGGAATGAAATCTGGAAATCGGTATAGATACCCAAACATGTGCTTCTCTGCTGGAAGCTTGTAACTCTTAACGCTTCCACTCTCAAACAAGCCCAGACAGAATCTGGAGGGGCTTATTGGGTTGAATGTAATTATGCGTGATTTATTGTTATTATAATAATAGTAAGTACATGTAGCATGTTACAAGGTCACCTTAAAATAAAGTTACCAAACAAATTTGTGTAATAGATTAAGTTGAATATACCCTTATTGGTAGCTAAAATTATGAACACAAGTATATTCAAGTTGCTGGAATGAGTAGAATTTGAGCAGCTCCAAGAAATTTGTGAATAATTTTGTGTGGGCCTGCCTATACAGTATGAGAACAGAATGAGTGATTGGCGAAACCATACTTACAATCTGAATTATGACTTTTTCCATGACGTTGGTGTCCTGTAGGTTATAAAGGAATTTGGTGGCTGGGGTACTGGCCAGCAGTCTCAGGTTTGCGGTGTTGGCAGGTTCATTGGCACTGCGAGTGATGCCGATCGTGAAGACCTTCACGCCCTGGTTCTTAGCATCAGCCATAGCAGAGAAGATATCTGGGTTTCTGGGATGAAAGGTCCCATCTGTGAGGAGCAGGGCGATCTTGATGCTTTCTGGGCTCGATTCCTCCAAAAATATCTTGGTCATGTTGGTGATGGCGTAGGTGGTGTAAGTGCCGTGGCCGATATAGGCCATCGGAGCGATGCTGCTCTTGAAGTTCTGTGAGCCTTTCCACTGTTTGAGGGTCTGCTCGATGATGACGTGGCTGCTGTACTGAAGCAGGGCCGCTCTCCAGCTGAGCTTGCGACCTGTGTCCAAGCGGATGCTCTGGAGGCCTTCTATAATGTCCATAGTGAACTTTTTCTCCTGCTGGTGATTGTCCTTGGCCGTCTCAGAGCTGTCCAGCAGGAAGGCCAACTCTAGACTGCAGTCCTCATCCAAGATGGCTGATGCCACAGCACAGGGAGAAAAGGGGAAGAGCAGTGTTAAAGAAAGATTTAACTAGTTGGGCACATTTAGAATGACTCCTTTTTGTTTTGATTGGATTTGATTTGGATTTAATGTTGTCATTTATTAACACAGCTGAACCACAAAATAACCATTGATAAAACACATTGTTTTCAGATTTATATATATATTAAAAAAATTATAATAATATAAAGAAACGGATATGTAACAATCAAAATTTATATAATAATAATAATAATATAGTATTTTATAACATATTGTGCAAATAGGTATGTTACATGTATTGAATACATTAAATAATTTGATTTCTAATATTTTATAACATATTGAATAAATTAGACTATTGTGGCAAATTAAGTGAATAAAATCGAAGTCAATTTATTATAATATATATATATATATATAAATATATATTGTGTGTTTCCGTGTTAAAGTAAATATCTAATATGTTATATGTTGTGCGTAAAATTACATTCATAATGTATATTAATTTAAAAAATAATTATATATATATATATATATATAATAAAACTCATTAATAAATTAGATATATTATGTATACACTAAAGTAAATTAGATAAATTAGAAACATAATATTTTACAATATTTTAGTAAATTGCATTATTTAATTATATGAATATACATATATTAGATATTTGGAGTACATTTGATAAATTATAATATTTTATAAAATAAATAAATTAGATCATTGTTTGTAATGAACTGATTATTGAAATTAATTTATTGAAAATAGATGAATCCTAAAAGTGCTGATGTTGAACTAAAGCAAAATTATTTAGAAACAATCAAAAAGTAGATCAACCGCAGCAATATGCATTTCTTCAAATTCAAAATGCAAAGTTTTGCATCCTTATATCTTCAATTCAGCTGAAAATTTAAAAGGCAAAATCACTTCTGAATAGTTTCTAAATAGTGCTCAGACCTGGCATTTATACAGCATTTTGTCCTTTTTTTCTGAAAAGCTTACATTATTTTAACATCCTAAAAAACCAACAACAAAAAAAAGAAACACTAATCCTCTAATCATCCTTTTTGGACTCATGAAGCTATGCAATCTGTCAACTGATCTTACTTTCAACACAGCAGCTCATCAGTCTTCATGTCACCGGTGACAAGACATGGCCTACCAGGTCTTATACAGATATGAATAAATCATTTTCATGTTAGGAGAAATGAACGCCTCAAGCCTCTAAAATCACTAGATCCAGACACATCCTCCTCCTAGACAGTCCTTAAATATGCTGATAGTATGTCTAGTATGTCCTGACATGACATTGCATGTTTTAAGGCATAAAACTAACTTTATATTTCTTAGACAGAATGAGATGCACTGATGGTGACCCATGAGTTAGCTCACACAGTAAAGAAGAAAAACAAATATTCTCGTTAAGTGTCAAGAACAACCACATTTATGGTTTAAAGTCAACATAAGATGCATTTGCAACCCATTTTGGCCTTATAATGTGACACGTCTGAGTGAAGCGGGATAGTAAATAAGAAAATATGTTGGAAAGGACTTTTATCCAGTGAAAGTTGATTGGATTGGATTGTATAATTTATTTACTAAAACAATGCATGCATACTGTCACACACCTTGACCGTCGTGTTTCTGCAGAACGGCTGCCGTCTGTCCTCTGGTCTTAACCCTTGTTGGTCCAGTTTTTTCCTCATAAAAATCTTGAGCCCAAACGCTCAGAAAAACCAAACACAGCACAGACCAGCTCAACGTATGAGCCATGACTGCCACTCCTGCAAAAATCATTAATATCAGTATGTTATTAGAAACTTAAAAAAGAACATCAGATCACAATTAACCCCCGAAATAAGCTTATTAGATTGTTATTTCCTTTGTCTTATTACATTAAAACAGTTTCTAATACAAATAAAAATTCCAACAATGCTTAAAAGTCACAATGTCACTTGCAATGCAAAAAGATTTTTCTCTCATTATTTTAATGCAAAACACGTTTTCTTTATCTGCAAGATCACATTTCATGCCAAAATCAAGACAAAAATTAGAAATTATATTTTTTTTCTTGAAGGCCATTGATTGCATATATATAATTGCAATAAGAAAATATTTTTTAAAACTCATTTTAATAGTTTGAAAAAAATATTGAAAAATACATAATAAAAAAGTTTTTTTTTTTTTACAAAACATAAAAGTAGTTGTTGCATTATTTGCTTTAGTTGAATACATTACGAAACATTTCTAATCATGCATATGTAAAAATTTGCACAGAAAGCATGTTTAAATTACATGAAAATGTCACATGCAGTCCAAGATGATAATTTATTTTCATTTTATGTATGCAAAATACGTTTTCTTTTTCTACAAGATCACATTTATAATAATGCAAATGTACAAATTTGTAAAGAAAGCATGCTATACAAAAATATATTATTCTCAAATTTATTTATGCAAAACACATTTTCTTTTTTGAATGAATGCGTTTTTTAAACTATTAACAATTTCCAAGTGCACATACTGTAAAACCTTTAACTTACACTGATATTATTTTTATACAAACCTGCTTGGCGTGTACTGTACATTAAGGTAGTATATTACCTTCCATAGAGTCCTTATTACCCAACTAAAAATGCAAAGCTCAAAGACAGCAATAAAAGAAAGGCTTGTACTTTTATTAGATGTTGAAAAGTGACTCACCTTTGGCAGCAAAGCCTCTTGCCACGAGCGAGCAGCGTCTGCAGGTGTGCAGCTCAGCGTTCCTCAGGTGACGTGTGAGCGAGCGAAGCTGACTCTGAAGTGAAGTGCGCTTCTGCCTGAGTCAACAGAAGTAGACGGCGTCCTCAGGCTGTGTCTGCCACTGTCACAGCCCATTTCCCTCCCACTTTAAAGAGGAGGAGGACCCACCAAGCTCTTTAGTAGTTCTGCATGTCTCCCCTCAAGACTGTAGAGAGAGTGAATCTAAAATATGTCTAATTTCGATTAATTCATTAAAAAACAAATCATGCACAAATGATATTTAGGGCTAAATGTACAATTTATGTATTTGAATTGCACATAAAATACCCTTCCATTTGGATTACAGTTTTATCATACAGTACAGTAATATAAACTTTATGACCCGGTCAAGCCAGGATTAGGCCATAGTTCAATAAGAACATTTAAGTCATTTTAATGGACATGCCAGATTTATATAATTACCATCAATGAATCAAATTAGTTTCAGTCTCATGCATTTTATTTCACGCTTATTCCACTGCTTTTAAGCATTTTTGATTTTTACAATTAACAGATTTATGCTGATGATAAGCAGTTTGAATTAATGCACTTAAAAAATGTGAACATTTAATAAAATCAAAGGTTTTCAGGATTGTTTGAGTGCAGAAATCTTAACATATAATTCATTACATATATTTAAGCCTAATATTCTGATTGATCAACAAAAGAAATTCTGTCATCCAAACCACTGTTTTTCATGAAACTGAACTGCTGGACTTCAAACGCACATCGGAAGACATTCAATAAAGTCTAGATATGGATTACATTTATGATTTTGTTCTCCTTTTTGGACCTGAATTGCTCATGATGAACTGTCACTGTGAAGTGAATTTAAAAAGATGTACATGGATGTACAGATGCTGACAGAACTATTTTGCTGATCTGCTACTGCTGGTTTTGGGCTTTTATACCACAAGACAGACTCAAGATATATGAGACAAGGCAAACAAAGAGGAATATGGGTGGAGTTAGTTTTACAATTCTTTAGTCTTTCTTCAGACATTCCACGAGATGCTGTGGTGGTTGTCATGGAGATCAGAGGGCCTGACCTTATCTAGTCTTTTCTTTAGCATTGTCCCGTTCCTTGTTCTGGTCATCAGCGGTGTTGCACTGGCCTAAAATACGACCACAATGTGAGAAAGTGAGATCATCCCTGCTGTTCTGAAAGAAATACCGAGCTGTTTCCACAAAACTATTTCCATAAAAACCTTTTTTATGTAGTGGCAGAACAGGCTTAGTTTAATATATTTAAATATATCCTTTATTCCTGTGATACAAAGTGGAATTTTTATCATCATTCCTGCAGTGTTAAGTGTCACATGATCCTTCAGATATCATTCTGATATGCTGACTTGCTTCTTGCTGCATAATTATTTTTGTGTAAAATGTAATGGATTTTCTTCAGCATTCTTTGGTGAATAGAAAGTTTAAAAGAACATTATTTATTTTAAACAGAATATCTTTACTGGATAAAAGCATTTAAAGTATTTCTTTCCAAAAAAAAAAAACTAAAAAAACAACAACATGGCCTCAAGCACTATTTGATAAAACACTAACAAAACAGAAACAGATGTTCACTAAATAGTCACATATATTAGAATAAACTGAATAAATTATTTTCCCACTTTACAGACTGAAAAAAAAGCAACAAAATAGAAAAGATGAATGTTTGCACAGTGTTTATATTATCTGGGACATTTTTATCACTTTTGGTGGCATTTCACCCCCCAGTTGTGGTGGGTTTCTAACCCGAGTGTGAGCGTATGTGACCTGTGACCCGAGTGCAAGTATGATACAAGTGTTTGCATGTCCAGAAGCCGAGGCTCTTTTCTTCAGCTGTGCTGTGGGTGACAGGGATTTCAGTTTCAGACTCCGCAGGCTATGACTGACACTCTGGAATGCTTTGTTTCTGCAACAGCACATTTCACCCTCTCAATACCATTGTGAACCATAAATAAGGATTATGGTAGAAAACTGAATGTGAGAAATCAGAAAGGAAATGTCTTTATCATCTCAACAGCAACAGTAATGGAGAGCAGAAGATTCATTTCTTCTCCAATGTTAACCCCAGGGTTTATTTTTACAGTTTTTGATTTTTGGCAGGAACATCCTTTAAATGTAGTCAATATTTGTTATTTTAGTCAGTTATACCTAAAATGGCATATGTTTTTAGTCAATGTAAACAACATAATCCCAGTGATAACATTCTTAGAACTTTGTCTAGATTCACTCAAAGTTCTGTCTCTAAAGTGTAACATTATTAGAATGTTCGTTTAAAGTTTTTTGGTGTTTGATAATGGTTTTATTTGGTGTTTAATGCACACACACACATCAGATGATCTGAAAGCTGAATACATAAGCTTTCCATTGATGTTCTGTGTGTTAGGATATGCAATATTTATAAACAATATATAAATATATATATAGAAATCTAAGTATTGACACAATCACCTCTAAAGTTGTACAAATTAAGTTAGCAATACATATCACTAACCAAAAATAACTTTTTGATATTTACAATAGGAAATTTACAAAATATCTTCATGGAACATGATCTTTTTAATGAATGATTAATGATTTTAGGCATTAAAAGAAAAATCTATCATTTTGACCCATTCAATGTATTGTTGGCTATTACTACAAATATACCTGTGCAACTTATGAAAAAAAAAGGGGTCTTCATTGAAACAAATTTTTTTTTTGTCTTTTTCACAAAATGATTCCAACTGAGCAAACCTTTTATCAACGCAATTAAATATTTTACATTCTGAACATTTTGTTTCAATATTAAAGGTGCAGCTCAGCCACAAATGATGCAATTTTCTTTGAAGACTAGTTAAATCAAGTGAAGGCATCCAGCAATGCTGAGTAACTGCTCTGTTCGGCCCTTTGTTAAAAATCCCAATTGTGTTGGAAATGAACAATGACACACTCAAATGATGGTTAAAGTGCTGTTTCTACAATAATAAGCATCGAAAGTGAGGAAACAATCCAGAGATTGGTCAGGTGAGAGTCTGGGCTAAAGTGCAGCTGCTGGGGCGTGGCTTCAGCTGTGGGCGGAGCCAATTTTTGTGGCGGGAGTTTTTCAGAAATGCAAGTTTGGGCAGCTGTCATTTTAAGTCCAGCATCAGCGCCTTTCAAGTTTGCAATTCAAGCTCCTTTATCCTGCCTATTTTTCAACACAGAAGTAAGCTAGTCACAAATGTGTGAGAGTTAGAATTTATTAGCCACTAAGCCAGGTAAACGACTAAGAATTTATTAGCAGTTTGCAATATCAAGAAACTTAACGGACTGTTTTGGTACACTGGATGTAAACTGCTATGCTGTGCTGGAATTATTATAATTATGAGTTTACGACAAAAAAGTCATTACAAAGACATTACAAAGTCGTCAAAAGTTGTCAAAGCCATAATTACAGGTTGAAGACTCGGAAATGGTGGTGGTTTGAACAATTAAGAAAGTTATGTGGGAGCAGTGCCTTTCTCAAGGGTCTCACCTCAGCTGGAAAAGAGGTTATTCACTTCCCCCACCTACAATCCCTGCCAGAACTGGGACTCCACAACCTTCTGGTTACAGCTCCAAGTCTCATTAGGCCACGGCTGCCTTTGGCCTAATGGGATTTAAAACAACAGTTTTGTATTTTAATATATTTTCAAATGTATTTATTTCTGTGAGGCAAAGCTGCATTTTTAGTAGCCAGTACTCTGATTTGCTGATTTTTCTCAGAACTATTTCTTATTACTATCAATGCTACAAGTTGTACTGCTTATACTTGGGCTGAGAGAATACTATTGCCTGCACCCAGAAACAGACCACTGCAGATATAAAAAATGATCCCAAAATAAACAAATATCTAAATTAAAAAGCTTGAATCATTACCACTGACTATTTGCACAATATTTACAGATAGTATTGCAAATGTTATATTGTTAATGTTTTGCTAAACATTATTATTATTATTAATAATATTTAAATCTCAAAATGTACACATTTAAAAAGCAATATGACCTTGTGACACCATAATCCATCCATTTGCTGTTTTGGCAATACTTAGAACATGCTTGAATCATTATTATAACTCCTACGCCTAGGTCCAAACTGTGGGGCAGGGAGGACTCAGGTTACACACAGTTAAGGGAACACTGAGAAAAATAGTGCACAGATCCCGTTGGAGTGGCGCAGCAAGCCAGCACCAGCCGGTCCTCTCGGTCACCTGCTGTCCTGATCAAGAACGCGAGAAGACACGGCCTCTACGCAGAGGTCGTAAAACCTGGCGAAGATGTTGGGTGATATCTGCTAGAGAGGCACCATGAGCCAGCACATAGGATGAGGCAACACTCCTTGTTGAGTGAGCTCTCAGTTCTAAGGGGCAATGCGCTCCCTGGTATAAATACCACCCAGTGAGCCAACCTCTGTTTGGAGACAGCATTCCCTTTCTGCTATCCACCATGGAAAATAAAGAGCTGCTGGGAGTGTCTGATGCTCCCAGTGCGGTCAGTGTAGAGGCGCAGTGCGCATACAGGACACAACTCTAAGGCTGGGTCTTCCTCCTCCCGTGTCATAGCTTGCAGGTTCACCACCTGATCGTGGAAAGGCGTGGTGGGAACCTTGGGCACATAGCCAGGCTGGGGTCTCAGGTTAACGTGAGAATCAGCCGGGCCGAACTATAGGCACTCTTCGTCGACAGAGAAGGCTTATAGATCTCCTACCCTCTTAATAGAAGCCAGCGCAATGAGAATGGCTATCTTCAGCTTCAGATATTTTATATCTGAGGACTGAAGCGGCTCGAAGGGAGCTAGATGCAGGCCATTTAAGGCGACGGCAAAGTCCCAAGAGGGCAAGGGGTGTGTTCTTGGGGGATTAACCCGACGTGCACCCCTGAGGAATCTGACGATGAGTTGGTGCTTCCCAAGGGATGCGCCCTCCACTTCATCGTGATATGCGGCTATGGCAGCGACATACACTTTGAGAGTAGAAGGGGACAGCCTGCGCTCCAACTGCGATCGTGCATCTCTGTGGGTCCTCTCAGCAAGAGGAACACCAGTCGACGAACAGATCCCATCTCTGAGCGTAAGCCTGCCTTGTAGAGGGAGCTCCATATCAGCTGGACTACCTGGGGGTGGAGCTGCCTTTCTCCAGGGTGGGTGGACTGCCGTGACAGCTGATCAGGTGCACGGTTGAGTATCCCTGGAACATGAATAGCTCGCAGCGATTTTAGCCGCTTGTGACTCCACATGAGCAGATGGCGGGTGAGTTGTGACATACGGCGGGAGTGTAGACCACCTTGTTTGTTGATGTATGCAACAGCCGCAGTGTTGTCCGTCTGGACTAGCACATGCTTGTGACGCAGCATCAGAAGAAAATGACGCAGAGCCAGAAACACTGCCAACAACTCGAGGCAATTGATTTGCCAAAGCAGTCGGACGCCTGTAAGGGACCCGAGGCTGCTTGCCCGTTGCATATAGCACCCCAGCCCATGGAGGAGGCATCCGTGTTAACCACAACATGCCTGGACAGCTGTCCTAGGGGCACTCTGACCCGTAGGAAAGCAGGGTTGGACCACGGGCTGAATAAGCAGCGACACTCCGGGGAAACGCCAATCCCAAGTGTGCCACAGTGCCATGCCCATCTCAGGACTCGATCGTGTAACCAACGCTGAAGCAGTCTCATTTGTCGCAAGCCCAGCGACGTGACTGCGGCTGCAGCTGCCATATGCCCCAGGAGCCTCTGAAAAGTTTAGAGAGGAACCGCTGTTTTGTGCCTGAACGTATCTAGGCATTTCAGCATGGCCTGTGCGCGCTCGCTGGTGAAGCGGGCAGTCATTTCGATCGAGTCCAGCTCCATACCAAGATAAGAAATCCTCTGCACTTGGGAGAGTTTGCTCTTCTCTCGGTTGACCTGAAGCCCAGATGGCTGAGGTGCTGAAGTACTATGTCCCTGTGCATGCACAACAAATCTTTCGAGTGAGCTATTATTAGCCAGTCGTAGAGATAGTAGAGGATGCGGATGCCCATCTGCCACAGCGGGGAGAGGGCATCCTCCGCGACCTTCGTAAAGACGCGGGGAGAGAGGGACAGGGCAAAGGGTAAGACTTTTTACTGATATGTTCGACCCTCGAATGCAAACCGCAGAAGGGGTCTGTATCGAGGAAGAATCGAGACATGAAAGTTTGCGAACCAATCCTGGCTCCGAATGCATGTTAGTATGCGCTTTGGAGTGAGTATTTTTAAAGGCATCTTAAGAAGAGACGATTCAAAGCTCTTAGATCCAGGATCGGTCTCAACCCACCGCTCTTCTTGGGCACGATGAAATAAGGGCTGTAAAACCCTGACCTCATCTTGGCTGGAGGGACAGGCTCAATTGCTTCCTTCGCCAGTAGGACAGCAACCTCCACGCGCAGTTTGGCAGCATCACTCTCTGAGCGGACCGAGGTGTAGCGAATACTGCGATACAGGGGCGGGCGCCTGGCGAACTGAATCGCATAGCCCAGGCGTACCGTCCGTATCAACCACTGTGAGGGGCTGGGGAGTGCTATCCAGGCTCCGAGCCGCGTTGCTAGGGGAATCAAGGGAACGTTGAACGCCGTACCAGCAGTGCGGCAGCCTGTAATGGGAAAGGGACAGGGACTGTGAGTCTGGCTGCGTTGAGCAGCGCCTATTTGTCTGCCTGGATCCTGTGCTGGCGACACAGTGCCCCGGGTCAGCATCTGCAGAGTCAAAAAGGAGATTAGATTGGAACCTTTAGGGCACTGGGCCCGGAGGTGATGATATTTTTGTTAAGACTTGCTCACTCTGTGTGTACAGAAGCTCCTGGCCCTCCTCCAGTAGTGGGGACGGAGATGTCATCGACGTCACCCGAAGAGCAGTCCTCATCACCTCCAGGATGCCTGTGTCAGGAACGTTCCTGCCCCTCCGGGTGTTAAAGGCGCATCTCTAGCTACCAGAAACCAAAAATGCAGCCGTGAAGGGTCGGCTGAAGGTGCACGCGGCACCTCCAAACCGATTCCTTCCGCGGTGGCCTCCCGAAGCGGCTTCAGCCTCACCATCTGACTCACCCTCTGATGCTGCGGAAGACATCTCATCCTCTCGTGGCGCTCTGAAGGACACACTCAGCCCTGTTACCCGGTCTCCTCCAGGAGGACCACGGGACTGCGCGGCTGTCACACCGGACGGAGTATTCTGCACGGACACCTGGAGGTGCCCCAGGCACCTCGCCGTTTCACTGGAAGGACACGAGGGGATTCTGTGCACTCAGAAGTCTTTGCTCACTGGATTCGCAAGATGACTGGCACATCCAGCCTTTAAAAAGGCTACCAGCCTGCAGGATCCGCTGATAAAACGCTGTCAGACGAGAGAGCAGGAAAGCAGGAACTCTTGAAATGAGGACTCTTCCATGATCGTTCTACAGAACTCGCAGAGGGGGTCTCCTGTAGTAGCTCAGAACGGTGAAGGCTCTGAAGTTAAAATCTGCATGTACAATCCCCTCATGCCTTCTTATACTCACGCAGTGATGAGGTGCACCTGAGCGCAATGAGTGCACGCCAATATTCATTGGCCTTTTGTCAAAAGCTCAAAGGCAGTTGGTCTCTCTGGCGAGTTCCCATAAGTAACTTCAAAGTGATTTGACTGAAAGGGTAATGCAAGTAGTTCTATGATTTTATTACATTTAGAGTAAATAACTAATAGTGGCTATAGCTACAGAAAGTATAAGGTTGGGCTGCTACGTTTAAGTTCACTCAACCTCTCGAGGAGAAATCAAAATGTGCAACTCAGAATACTGAGGTAAAAATTCAAAATGGGATGATTTTAATGCTTAAAATACAATTAGTTCATGAAAATAACAATGTTTTCTCGTTAATAGTTAATAAGTTTATTTAATTTATAAATAGTTTAAAAGGCAAATACGATATTATTTTGTCATTTACATTTAGGCGGAACAACAGCACCTCACGTCATCAACAACCAGTCGAGTCATTGTGGAATGATTCAAGGAATCGGTTTAGTGGAAAAGTTTCATAAACCCATGCATAAACATATATGAATGAATCTACAATATGAACGAATCATGTAAATGAGTTTTAAACTCAATAACTCACTTCTTAAACGCTGACTCCTGGCACCTACTGGCGTTTTAATGTCGTTGAAAAGTATAATTTCCACAATCATTTCTTGTTTCTTTATTTAAAAAAAATATTTATTTTAAAGAATCTCATATAATTATAATATAATATATCATAATAAAATGTAATGCAGTTGTATTTTTCAGTGTAAATGAATTAATTTGAAATGAAAGTAGCCTATTAATAAGATTAGTGGGAAAATGCTATCTATAAAGCTAAAAATAATGACCTTAGATCATACATAAAAGCAGGCACATTTCTGTCAGTTGATACAACTAATAAGAATATTGCCCCTATATAGTCCCTCCACATAACAAATCCCAGTTTAACTCCTGATCATTAGTTGTGGAGTAAAATGTAACCTGGCTGCCTCAAAAATGGATTTTGAAACTAACCTTAAAAGCTGCTCTCCCAAAAAGCTTTTTGTCAGGGATGTTCTTATAAGAAAGATAGAGAAACACAAACAATTACACACAAAAAACATACTTTTCAATTTGTTTTTATTTATACTCGAAATGCTTTACATATCATTTAAAATAAATCATCTTAACAGTCAAATCCTGCCTCTACATCAGTGTGTTTGGAAAGAATTGTTACAGACAAAACAAAAGAGTTCACAGAAACAGAATCATTCACACCATTCCAGTGATTCCCATATAAGGCAATTCCCACATTCGCAGCACTTCTGAGGAAAGAGATTGTCATGGCAATGGGGTGATGAACCACCAACCAGGTCAAATGCAGTCAAAGGGCAGGTGCACTGGTCAGCTTCGACACGGACGCAAACTTGCCTCAACTTGATAAGATGCATGAAATGGTGACAGACTACGGCGACGTGCAGTTACGAGAACACAAAGGAATCCAGCGTTTTGACCGCAACCTTGCGATCATTAAAAACTCACATGGATGATATAAGGACTAACATACCTAACCCTAAAGGTTAAAGATCTGAGCTAGTTCTCTGGTACACGCCCTCAAAGGACCATCATTGCTAGAGAAGAAGAGGCTTCTGCTACATGTCTAAATATCAGTAAATGCAATAAAAACATCTTTAACTAGTTAACTCAAGACTAACATGCGACGTGAACATCCAGATGTTCTATTCTATAAAACATATATACAGATGCAGACCAGTTGACCACTATACAATTAAGTTAACAACCTGTTATTAGCCCACATATTAGTTCAGGAAAGACACCAAAATTACTACACAAAAAATTACAAAGAGCAAAACGTTAGCAAAATACTGTCATTTTGTGCCAAAGCTTGTTCATTTGTAAATGCAGAAGACATGCTGTTGTTACCTGGACAGAAACACGCTTTCATTCTGTTATGTTATAAGAGCAACGTGAGCCAATGCGTGACGTAAAGTGCTGGAAGGAAGTGGAACTTGAAGGTGAGCATTGCATTTCTACGTGCTATATGGCTTGAGAGCTATTACTAACACAGTTGAATGGTTTTAACTTCTCAGGAATGAGGCTACATACAGAACAGTCCAATTTATTGCATATACTGTCAAGATGATTCAATTCTGACTGGTCATACAAATAGTGGTGAACTGTATCAATTTAATATGATTTTTTAAACATTTTTCAGTTTTTTTAAATGCTTGAAATAATGCAGAAATGCACAAAAGAAGATATTTTGAAAAAACTGGAATTGAAACTCCAATTTATTTTCATTGTAAGGACAAAAAATGGTGAGTAAATTATGACCGAATGTTATTTTTTGGGTGAACTTTTCATTTTATTTGGAACATTCTAATTAATTACAAAGTTTCTGCATGTCTAAAAATGTCTTGATTTGTCCTTCCATAAATTAAATCTTAAAAAATCGGTGCAGGAAGTCATAGAATGTTGTATTGCACTGCAAAAAATGTCTTGTTTTATAATATAAATATCTAAACATTCTTTATTCTTGATGAGCAGATTGAATATATGAAGACTTGTTGTCCCAAAAATGCATCAAAATTCATGCTTAAAACGTCGATGCTGAATTATGTTGATTTTTCTGAGCCCACTGGCAGATATTTGTTGGTAAATATCATAAACTCACTTTATTTTGATCGATTTCCTATACAACACGACATATAAGATGTAATTTTGCATCTTTGAAAATCTATATAGAATAATAGAGATCGGTTGGAAGTTGTATTTTCAGACTTTAAAGTGTAATATAAGGCATTTACAGTACATACAGAGACTCTATCGATTTATTGTGTTCCATTTAAATTATTCCATACATTTTCCTTACTTGGCATTATACGATATAATCATCTTGGTTGGCGAGAGCTAAAAGTTGTGTGATTTCACAATTTTTCCATTATTTGAAAGGCAATATTTATTTTGAATTTAAGGCTCACAATCAGATGTTTTTCTAATAATCATGACAGAGCCTGTGACAGTCAATGCTAACCCAGAGTGGAAGTTTAAAAATGCTTATTTTTATTTATAAAAATCAAAGTTTAGCTAACATATTTGCAAACTACCATTTTTCGCCTTTCTCTACAGAAATACAATAAACTGCCTCCTACTGACGGAAGACGTTCTCTTAAAAAAAATCTAATTTCACCCTTGTCTTCTGGTTCATTATATACAACCACTCCATGTGCGATGAGCCAGCTCAGCTGTCAGATCGGAAAGTGAATGGTTTTGGCTATATCATGGCTGATTTTGATGATACACATGGAATGGGATGGATGGCTCAGATGATCATGTGGCGAAGTTTGCAGTTTAACTCCTTCTCTTTTCCAAGCAGTTCACTGCTGTGCTTTTTAAATGCCTCAAACTCCTAAAATGTGATATGTAAATACATTGATATGCCACTGAGATCAAAATGTCCAATATACATGCAGGTTTTCTTTTAACAGACCTTTTTCAACTCATTGCAGGTGTCCTCTGCCCTCTCTAATGCGTCCTGTAGTTCCTTCACTCTTAACTCACTGTTCACGGCTGATGCTTCCTTTTCAAACCTGATTTTAAAAAAAATGCAACAAATGCATTATTTTATGCATAATGGTCATGTGTGAATGGAAACTCAAAGTAATAAAGAAAGTCAGATATCCCGACCAGATCTAGGTCGTATTGGTTCATGGCAAAGGAATAGTAATTCACCCATATGTTATGTTCTTTCTACCTTTATACCTAAAGAAGACTGCCTTTATCATAATTTTATGGTACTTTCTTGAGTCTGACAGTGCTCCCTTTCAGGAACGAGACGCTGCATCGACGAGACGCTATGGGAACGCCAATCTTGAATCAGCCAATGATGAGTTGGGACATCATAGGCGGGTGATGTCACTGGCCAGGAAGCATATAAGTGCGTGGAAAACGCCGGCCAGATAGCTTTTTGTCATTCAGCGAAGCGCTCTGTGTTGCCTGTGTGTTTGTCCTAGCTTAAAAAGTGTCTCTGTCAAAAAAGAAAATGAAAAGAAAAGGGGCGAGGGCGACTAACCATCTTACAAAGTGCGTGTTCTTCCATCCAAGAGAGTTATTTATATTGCTGGTTAGCACACACTAGATGTGTAGTTTGGTCAGGAAGAAAGCATGTTGATGCAGTTCTCCAATAAAATAGGAGAACTGTAGACGGTGTCTACATTGAGTGGGCACAACTCATAGCCATGGGTCTCTCAACTAAGGTGGTAGAGACCCTCCTCCAGTCCAGAGCTCCATCTACGAGAAAGCTGTATGGCCTAAAATGGAAATTATTGATTTCATGGTGTAAAGAAAGTCAGCTAGATCCAGTTAACTGCCCAGTTGGTACTAAAGTTCTTGCAGGCTACGTTCGCTACTGGGGTCACTCACTCCACCCTGAAGGTTTACGTGGCGGCTATATTGGCCTACCACCCCTCTCTCAGTGGACATACAGTTGGTAAAGAACTCCTGGTCATACGCTTCCTCCGCGGTGCGCTACGGTTAAGGCGGTACGGTCCCGGGTGCCCTCCTGGGACTTGGCTGTTGTGTTAGAAGCCCTCTGTGGGCCACCCTTTGAGCCCATAGAGGAGATTTCAGATCGTTTGCTATGATAAAGACCACACTTTTGCTAGCATTGTGTTCTCTGAGGAGAGCAGGTGACCTTCAGGCCCTTTCAATGGCCCCTACACATCTCGACTTTGCGCCTGGCATGGCCAAAGCCTTCCTGTACCCGCGAGTGGGTAACAGCCCTAAGGTACCTACGGTCACACCTCAGCCAGTAGTACTACAGGCCTTTAACCCACCTCCCTTTAGGGAGCCTGGCCAGCAGAAGCTAAATTGTGTGTGTCCAGTGCGAGCACCTATCATATGAGTCCTCTGGACTCCCGCCGAGGCTAGGAGTCAGAGCGCACTCGACACACGGTGTGGCGGCCTCAAAGCCCCTGCTAGCAGGGGTCTCAATGGCCGACATCTGTGATGCTGCTGGGTGGTCAACCCCCCACACATTTGTCCGATTTTAAGGAATCGATCTTCGAACTATGGCAGGGATTAAAAAGTCTGGAGGCATGGGCATCTCGTTCCCATAGTGTCTCGTCGACACAGCTTGAGTTCCTGAAAAGGAACGTCTCAGGTTATGAATATAACCCTGTTCCTTGAAGGAACGAGATGCTGCGTCTCGAAACCACACTTTTTGGCATCCCCTGCAGGCGCTCCGCTGCATGACAGGAGCTATCTGGCCGGCGTTTTCCACGCGCTTATATGCTTTCTGGCCAGTGACGTCACCCGCCTATGACGTCCCAACTCATCATTGGCTGATTCAACACACGATTGAGTGCCGTCACACTGAGGGCGTTCCCATAGTGCTCGTCGACGCAGCGTCCCGTTGCTTCAAGGAACAGGGTTATTTACCTAACCTGAGACGTTATTCATCATGTACCTTCCTCAAATTGAAAAAGCATTCTGCTTAACATCTAATTTTATGGTTCGTGGAAGAGAAAAAAATACAGAGTGGGAATAACTTGGAATGGCAATGGCATGTGTTATCCATACAAAAAGATAAGTGTTTATGCATAAAAGTTTTTTTTCATGTGTTTTCAGATTCATACCTGTTTTCTGCGTCTAGTCTGCCGTTGTCAGCTTCCTGCCTTTTCCGCTCTAGTTCCCGAATTTCAGCTTGCTTGTCCTTTAACACATTACAATAAAATTATTATAACTCTATCTGAAAAAGTAATAATGTAACTGATAGCTGAAATAGGGTATCTAGGGTGACCATATATCCTCTTTTTCTCAGAAGTGTGCTGGCCAGGATACTTCATACTTGCTGAAGGTAATAATAACTAAAAAAGTAGTTTGAACAATAGCGTGTAGGCATTGTGCATAATCGACTAATTGTTGCATGTGAGAAGGTGTAATTTACACAGAACGGTCAAAGCAATTCAAAAATGTATACATATAACATATGGAGACTGCAGAGAGCATGTTAGTATGAGAAAAAATGTAATGCATTTTATGCCATCAAAAATAATGGATATGTCCAGGAAAAATAGGTTGTGTGGTATAGTTACACTGCTTACCAGTATCATTTTCCCACGTTGCATTGAGAGATCAATGAGCTCATCCTTTTCCTTAATGAGTTTCTCCAGTTTCTCTTGACTGTCTGTCTCCCTCATTGATTCTTTTTCCTGAGTTTGTCTTAGTTTGAGATCCAACTCTGTCAGAAAGAAATGTGTCAGGTGTTTAACAGTGTACCAGGACAACTTCACTAATCACTAATTTACATAAAAATACTTTACCTTTTTTATCTAGTTAAAGGTATTTTACCTTGATGTACTTATGCAACTAAAACTGAAATAAAGGAAATAATCACTAAAATAAAATAATATGGAACCCAAGTTTGGAAGCAGTACGATTTTTAATATTTTTTAAAGATGTTTCTTATGTTTATCAAGGCTGCATTTATTTGATAAAAAATACAGAAAAAAGTAATATTGTGAAATATTTTTACCATTTAAAATAATTGGTTTGATATTTCCAGCAACAACAACAACAACAAAAATCTCATGTTTTAATCTCAAAAATAAAATATTTTAGTATTCAAGAAGCTAACTATTTTGCAATTTTAAGGTGCACTATATATATTTTTATTTTAATATTTGCATTTATTGTTGTTTTTCCACAATCCTAAATGAGAAACACTATTTGAAATGCCATTTCACTACGGTTAACAAAGCTACAATCAAGGTTCTTATTGGAGAATGGTTTATTATTCTTTGGTTTTGGAAGATATTGAATACATACCTGCACACATCTCTACAGCGTTCTTCAGCTGTTTTTGTGTGTCGCTCAGTTCGTTCTTCAAAGACGCCTCTTTGATCTGATGGAGGTTGATCAGTTCTTTCAGTTTAATCTGGAAACCCGTTGTTTTCTCTCTGTTGGGATCATAAAGTTATTGGCAAGTACTTACTGTACATCGAGTAAACTTTTTCAGTTCTGGAAATAAATTTACCATTTATTTTTTCCATATGTATTTGAAAAATATCAATCAATAAATTGTTCTTGAAAAACTTCTCTTAAGCATTATGAATTTTTTTGTTAGTCTAGTTTTTACCAGAAATGTTGATTTTGAGTGTTTTGTAAGTTCTGTTATCATAAAAAAGTATCTCTCTATGGAGAATTTTTACTTCCAGAACAGACTAAAACCGAGAACCATTCCTTACTGATACTCTGTTTCTAGTATCTTATGTTGCTCTGCCAATTCCTTGAGCTCTTGGGTCAGTTTGAGGATGGTCTTCTCTTTGTCTTGCACTTCTTGGCTGAAAATCGCTTCATTTTCCTCCCTGAGTCTCTCGTTCTCTTTCTCCAGCTTTGCATTCTGGCTTTTGTACTCGTTCTTGAAGTTGATCAGCTCTCGGTGGTTGGAGGCCAGGTGCATGAATCTCTGCTCCAGCAGTTCAGATTTCTTCCTCTCGTTCTCCAGCTCCAGCTGCACATTGGCTCTCAAGTTCTCCAGCTCTGCGTTGATCTTCTCTAGAGCCTGACAGCGCAGAAGCATCTCGTCTGCTCTCTGTTTCAGGATGCAGATGAGAGTCGCTTGCTCGTCGATTCTTGATCGAAGCACGTCTGCCTCAGTCCTTTCTTCCTGGGAGAGACTTCTGAGCTTTTCCAAGGCTTGGTGCACATCGTCCATATCCTTATAGAACAGATTAAGATCTGGGGTTAATACGGTTTTATTTCAGTCAGTTATTATGTTTGAATATTTGTGTAGTGACAAAACTGTTGGCAGAATTAATCAAAATGGCCAAATACTGCAGATTAATCAGTCTATCACTCACTTATCATTAAAAAAAAAAATATATAAAAAGTGCTGTAATTTATAGCGCAAATGTAATTAGCTTGAAAGGTCAAGGAGGTTTAAACTGAAAAAAAAAAAAAAAAACTATTGTCTTAAAGTTTTAAATTACAATCTTATTTCTTGATCCACTGATATTGTAAAACAATGATGAACAAACTGTAATGGGCAAGTAATTTAGTGTTAAAAAAAACCTTTAAAAGAAGCCTAGAGAGATATGCCATAAACTTTAGTGTATAATAAAGTATGCACACTTCTTTTATAATAACCTATCTGTCTTTACAGAGCACAAACCAGTTGTAGAACTACAGAAACGGCTGCAGTTTTTTCCCCCCCATGGATGTATTTTCAAGTACAATCAGGCAAAAAGGGAAAATGGGGCTTTGGCACCACCTCCAGTAGAAAATTGGACTGTACCATTTTAGTCAGGAGGGAGGCTCACATTTACATCATTTTGTTATAGTACTGTTGATTCCTTTGTTTATTCGTTTAGTTAATTTTAAATCATGCATATTATTCTGAGGATTATGTCTTTTTGTGGAGTCAGGACTATATACTGTTAGTATCATCTCTGTTTGGAAGAAATTGCTCTCTCATAAATTATATTCTTTGACAGGTGTGGGTGCTTCGCTTAGTATATTTGAGAGACATTATGATTCGTTTTTTTTTTTGTTTGTTTGTTTGTTTTTGCAAGTTTTCATGGAATTTCCTATTTCTGTATGATTGTTTATTCATTTATTTCTTTTCAAACCTTTTGATAGCTTTTCTCTTTCTTTTATTTTCTCTTTCTTGTAAAATTCTAATTTTAAATGACATCTAATCTGTGTTTTTATAACTAGAGTATTTGTTGGGGCAAGTTGTCACATTTTAAATACACAAGTATTATTAATACAACTGTATACTGCGTAATAACTGTATTTTTGTTTCTTACTAAAACAATGCTTTATTATGAAGTCACATTTGGCATTCGCTTGCATTATGCTATTTATGCCCATTGTGACAACTTACCCCATTCAGTGTGACGCCATTCAGACATGTTATATGACAAAAAAGTCGATGGTTGTTATATGAACTGTCTTGTTTACTTTTATTTTCTTAAGCAGTTTCGTTGGAGAGGTTAAAGGTGTGTGTCAACGAAAGTGAATTGGGAGAAGTAACAAATTCCATAAAAATAGTAACCTAAATGGGGTTAAAAAATGTGACAACATGCCCCGGTGTTTACACTGCTGGAAGATTATGGGTTATAAAGCTCACAAACTGCCTCACGTATTATAACGTTTTAATTCAGTTATATAACACTTTTCATTCAATCTAAAATGAAGTAAATCCAAATCTTTTTTTTTTTTTTTTTTTTGTAATTTAGTATTTTAGTAATGCGCCACTAGTTGCTTTGTTATTGTTTGGGCGAATTATGTGTTTCGAATCACGATTTATCACAGATACAAAATCAAAACAGTCGGTGGTTGATGGATCTTGACAGGTAAACAGAGATGATGCGTATCAGTTGCAGAAATGGGCGTAAACAGTTTTGTATGAACGTCACGTACCTGTTTAGTGTCTTTAATCATCGTTTTGAGGTCTATTGGGATTTTCTGGGGAGAAGTCATGCTGAATCTTTCAATTCCGTGTTTTTGCAGAAAAGCGAACCAAGGTTTCTTCACAAAGGCGCCTCGACCGCAGTGAGCTGCAGTGATCCTATGGCTTGTGGCTATTCAAAGTTTCCCCGGTTGCCCCTAGCAACAGCGAATCCAGTCGCGATTATTTCGCGTTTTTCCCTTTCGACAGACTACATTTAAGAATGTAATTCAACATTCTAGAACTCGACTCACATTTATAGCACGTTCTGTTGCTCTAGACACGCATGTTTTGTGTTTTCCCCTCAGGTTAAGCAGATTGGGCTGAAAATGCAGATGTAGTGCTCAAGTTCTACCACTAGATGTCGCCACGACTCCTCTTTGGTTTACACTGGTTCGAAAGGTGCAACATTTTTATTACACATTATTATTATTATTAACATTAAGTTATAACCTACAGCTGTAGCTCTGTTGAAAATAACAACAACAGCTGACTGTTTAGAGTCAAAATCTTAGGCTGGATTAAAATGTTTTTCAGTGGGAGCTTTTTAATTCTAAATTGAGAATCACATCACAAGTTTATGGACACAAAAGGCTCACTTTCAACACACATCAAAACTTTAGTTTAAAGGCCTAAAAGGTTCACTTATTAGCTAAGCATGAGATCTTTGACTTGCCTGAGTGACTCCTTATAGAAAGTCACTGACCTTAAGTAACGCATTTAAAACCGTGCTCTGCATTATTTGAATCTTGGAAGACTTGAACTTGTGCTCAGTCTTGAAAATCAGACACAGTTGTGAGTTATTAATATTATTAATAATTTTAAATAATACTTATGCTAATTGCCAAAATATTGACTCGAGTGACACACTAGGGAAGCTTCATATGGTAACAGACTTTACAGAAAGAGTCAAGTTGTCAATCTGGTAATACATAAAAAGTTAACCTGATGCAATTAATTGAAGCAAATTAATTAGTGTGGTTGACCATGTTTTTTATGTTGTTGATAAAGGTGTCTGGTAGCTGCATTTTGGAACATCGTAGTGGTAATCTAACTGGTTTAAGCTGGTTATTAGGTGGTTGATCACCAGTCTGGCCGCCTTAAACTGGTATGACAATGATGTACACTTTGCTAACACTATATTTCTCAAGATTGAGTATGTGAATATTGACAAGGCTGTCATTAGATTAGAAAATCACATAGGCTGAATGACCAGTATATTAACTGTTCAATCAAACACAAGTTTAAAGTGGAAGATCCAATGGCTTGCCTAAACATGAAGTAAAATAGCCAAAAGCTACAAACTGCAATGCATTACTGATAGAGATAAGTTGGTTTTGATGTTGAACATTTTAATAGTGTTTCCCACCAAATATTTTACCTAGTTTTTTCCTCCAAATTGGAAGAATAAAACAGGTTTTTGGACTACATTTTACATAATATTATTTCAGTCTTTCAGTAGGCTTCAGTAAAGCCATGTAAGTAAACCTTATATGTGTGTGTGTGTGTGTGTGTGTTTGCATGTAAGACATTACCAGAAGTGGTCCTTTTACCTAGTGTATATTACAAAATCTAGCCCGCCATTTCAAATATACAAACAACTTAGTAAGAAAATTTCCTGAAACAATTTCTTAATCTTCTTTCTGTTGAGTCAGTAAACATGCAAATCAGCAACAGGTGTCACAGTAACTCAAATGCATTTAGAAATATAATAATAATTCATAAACAATTATTATTTATTATTATTTTTATTATCATCGCAGCTTTAACACCAGTGATATGTAAATATTTCACATGCTGTGACTGTTGCACCATGCATGCACACATTATGCATTAGGCTAGTCAATGAGCTCAACAGGTTCCTGGGAGCCGGTTAAGGATTTGATCCTGTGGGGGGAGCGTCATGTGCACGCCCTTTTTCATCAGCCCAGGACAAGTGAGTAAGAGGCACTTCACTGCATCTCAGTCCCAAGAGCTCCATCTGGCCGGCTTCATGAGGGGCTGGACACACCAGCCGGGACCGTGCGTCACAATGCACCTCCAACTTCTCCTCATTATAACTTTATGCGTGCTTCATTGCGATTGTCAAGGTACGTTGCGACTTTTATTCTTAAATTGTTTTGTATCATATTTGTTTGAAATACGGTCCCCTTTAGTGCATATAAAGGACTTTTGTATAAAAATAGACTAGTAACCCTGCATAATATCACAATTATAATGGTTTAATTGACCTACGTAACTGAGAAAAATGCAATTAGATTCTCCGAGTTTGTTACAAATAAAGTTCAACAAAATAAACAAACGCTCATTTATCCGTGCGAATAACGGTGCGCGCGTTGTTACTCGTGCGCGCTAGAATGAACGGATTTTCGCTCAATATAAAACTGGGCCGTGAAAGTAAAACAGAACGAGTGTGCATTTGTTTAAAAATAAATAGTTACACGGTTAAATATCATACACAATGTTGCTGTGGCACACAAAGCCTCCCTCAGACAGATTTGAGGTTCTCGGAGAACTTTTGCATGGGCTTTGGCGTTGCTAGGTAACAGAGACGAGCATGTGACTCGAAGACAATCTCTAGCAGACACCAAGCTGCTGGTACAAAGCAAATTCAACACGTTTCTGAGCTCGGGTCTGTTTCTAAAAGACTTAACCAGTCTGCTGTGAAAGGGAGGTAGAGTTTGAGACGCGCGTTTTGCCGCGTTGCGGTCGGTCAGTCAGTTGACAGCAACAGGTTGCTCTGTGTGGTTGCATGGCTAAAGCTTCTCGAAATGTAATCTGCTTTCTTTTTGCCCAACCCTTAGTATGTAAGCTTCTTATGTGAATCGAGCAACTAATTACACTGCAGCTGCCGCTCAAGACGACGACCATTGCTGCTCAAGCAACACTGTTAACCTAGTGAAAATGAGCCATGGTTGTTTTTAGTGAGATTAAATAATTGCAGGGGGAAATGGGGGGTGGTTGCATTAAACCAAAGCAAATTAAATACAGTTTACTGACCACGGAGGTGTCAAAATCACATCTTCTCGCTCAGTCTTTTGGGATTTCGTGCCGCTATGTTTGTATCAGGTTCAAGTTTGTGGCCGTAGCCTTGATTGATCTCCTCAGAAATGCGAGCCAGGAATGAGTTCCTGTAATCCAGCTTTATTCAGCATGTGTTTTCGGAGGAAATGACCAAAAGGGTCTTGATGAAGGGGGGACAGGTTACTTTCTCTAATCCGCTGAGCTTCGCTTCCTGTTGGTTCCTCAGGCTCTCAGTTTCAGACCTGAGGGTCAAAGGTCTTCGAAGGAAGTTACCTTGTTAAGCATGCAATTTAATCGAAACTTGAGCTTTTAAAGAACGCCTGAGTTGGCGCAATCTAAAGATTCTTGACACTTTGTTTCAAGATGTTTATTAACCAGTTTACATCCAGTAGTGTGTAACTCATTGCCTGCTAAAGTGATGATTATGCTGATTCATAACTTGTTTTTTTTTCATTAGTCATCTATTAGCCTTCTTTGGATTGTAATAATTAAAAGGACACTTTCACTCAGTGTCACATTCACCAGCAGTCTTTTTTTTTTTAAATTATGCACAGCCGTGGGTGCAGACAATACCGTGAAGATCAGCGCACAATGATATCTCATTCAGTAGGTTCAATCAGATGTGGATCAGTGAGGGGCCTCATGATCTGTAACAGGATTTCCATGAACGAAATCAAGAGAGGAAATCAGTTTGATGCTGGACCCTGGCTGTTAGCAAGCTTTAAAGTTCATAACTTAAACACATTTTTGCATTGGATTCTTTTAAAACTGTGAGCATCTACAGTATGGAAGGCCATTTCCGCCACAGTTTTTAACATTTTGCAATTGTTTTTTTTTTCCTGCCGTAGATTAAAAAAGTGAGGATGGTAACTGCAATTTTATTTAATTTTTAATTTAATTAATTATTATTATTATTTTTTTTTTATTGTAGTATAAAAAGATGCATCCCGTGGTGTTTTTTTTTGAATGATTTTTCATAATCATATCATTCCTTGCCTCCATAGAGAAATCAAAGTGATCTTTTTTTATCAATAATGCTTTTAAACTCTTTCAAACTATTTATATGTTCTATATATTTAATCATTTTCCAATGAACTTGACATATTTATGTTGTTACAAAATATAAACAACATATTTACGACAATATATTTTAAATTGGATCCAACTTTAATACACACATACTATGTATACTAGATACACATAACAAATATATATACAAACCAAAACTTTATTTTGTCTCAAGATGTATCCTTATTATGACAAAGTTAGTTAAGTACATCCAACTTTACATACAGTGCATTTACATAAATCAACATATAGCTCAACTCAATAATTCATTGCCACAAAATTGAAACTATATAATCGCCCAGCAAACTATTTAAGTTGTCTATAAAGTGCATCCGTTTTTATCCAAAGCAAAATTAAATATGTAGAAATATTAGATGTTTGGCAAAGACAGATAGGAAATCTCAACTTAATTGTTTACACTGTCTCAAAATCGAACTATATTTCTGTCCCGCTCTAATCCTCTACTAAATGAGACTTTAATACATATTTGAAATATCTTAAAGCTTTGAAACAATATGTGGCTTGTAACTCTTTATTGAAGAATACTTTAAAATCCTTATGGAGCAAATTAATATAAAAACAACTTGAAGAACCAAGGCTGCTTATAAAGTGGGCAGTAACTGTTGCCGTCTTAAAGCAGTTTAAGTTTTGCTAGAGAATGACGTAGAGCAACTCAAAAGTGTACACAAAGGTCACTAGATTCCTCTTGTCTTAAGTATTTTTTTAAAGTGTACAGCTATGAGTGAGAAATGTGCCTACCAAGTAGCATGACTTTCATTGTTTATTGTTCTAGAAGGCATTGCACGTCTGCTTGATGTGTGTCTCCTCTGTGTAGGTTATTATACAAATGTGTGAACGAGCTAAATAAACTGTAATGACGTCTGCATTTAGAACAGAGAGAAAATACAGAAAATCCCATTTTTCCTGTTGTGCACGTGCTCCTTAAACCTCACACATGCTTCTGGGCCTTTCCGGTAGAAGTCCTTGAGCAACAGGGCTGCAGTATTAGAAACAGGATCAAAAGTTAACACAGTTGGCACTAATGAAGACTTCTAATCCTCTCAGAGTAAACAGCACCCTCACTGGATGTATTAGTCACTGCCGCGATGCCGTCTGAAAGCTGAGAGGCCTGTGTGTGATGACCACTCAGGAAGTGTGTGCTGTAAATCATTGTACCTTAAAAGTGAACAAAATGAGCAACCTGTGGTCATTTTCTCTCCTTCATGTCGTTCCAAACCAGTAAAAAATCTCTCGGTGAACAGAAAAGACGTCTCATTGCTTTTTTTGTTAGTTGATATGAAAGTCAACACCCCACTGACTTTTACATTTGATTTATTTTTTATTTATTATTATTTATTTATTTATTTTTATTATTTGATAATTTTTTACGTTTTATGACGGTGAGTAAACGATGATGTAGTTTATTTATTTATTTTTTCCCTTTGAAAGGATTAAAATGTCTAGGTAACACTGAGTAAATTTTTAGGTATTTTTAGGAATTTGTTAATAATTCAAAACCGAATTAAATTCAGTGCTATTTTAGTGTCATTAAAATACTGATACAGTTTTTGCTAATATTTAAAATTTGGTTTTATTTTAATGTTTTCTCTTAATATTTTCTTTACTTTGAAAGTTTTAGTCATTTTGTTGTTCTTTATTATATTTTTAAACATGTCTATATAGCTTTTATTAAGTTTTAATATATAGTTTTAGTTATTTCATTACTTCTGAAGAGAAATGTTGCCTTGGCACTTGGCCTTTTTAATATCTAATTGTAATTTATTTAAGAT
>JAUMHG010000048.1:466442-490628 GCA_032359395.1 Enteromius anoplus
GATTCGCGCCGCAGGATGTCTATTCGCGTCTTTGCATTGACTTAACATGTAATTCACTCGCGCTAGACGCTTCATTCACGTCCGGTGTGAACGCACCATTAGGTGTCGCCCAGCCCGCAGCTCTACAGATATCTGCTAAAGAGGCACCGTGCACCAATGCAGAGGTGGAGGCGACACTCCTTGTGGAGTGAGCCCTCAGACCTAAGGGGCACGGCTCTCCCTGGTATAAGTAGGACAGGGAGATGGATTCCCCACCCAATGGGCCAGCCTTTGTTTGGAGACAGCATTCCCTTTCTGCTGACCTCCAAAGCAGACACAGAGCTGCTGAAAGTTTTTGAAGCTCTGAGTGCGGTCAATGTAGAAGCGCAAGGCACGTACAGGACACAGCAACTGTAAGGCTGGGTCTGCCTCCTCCTGTGGCAGAGCTTGCAGGTTCACTACCTGACTTCGAAAAGGCGTGGTAGTAACCTTGGGAACGTAGCCGGGGTCTCAGTGTTACATGAGAGTCAGCCGGGCCGAATACTAGGAGGAAGAACGGAGAAGGCATGAAGATCCCTGACCCTCTTGATAGAGGCCAAAGCAGTCAGGAGTGCTGTCTTTAATGACAGGTATTTCAACTTAACTGAGGCTAAGGGCTCAAAAGGAGCTTGCTGCAGGCCGGCTAGGGCGGCAGCAAGGTCCCAAGAGGGTACCGAGGGCGGTCTCAGGGGATTAACCCGACGCGCACCTCTAAGGAACCTAACGATGAGTTGGTGCTTACCTAGGGGCTGGCCGTCCACTGCATCATGGTATGCTGCGATGGCAGCAACATACACCTTAATAGTTGAAAGGGACAGAATGCGCTCCAACTTTTCCTGCAGGAAGGCAAGCACTTCCGCAATCGTGCATCTCTGTGGATCCTCTTGGCGTAAGGAGCACCAGTCAACGAACAGACCCCATCTCTGAGCTTAGGCCTGCCTCGTTAAGGGGGCATGAGACTGAGAGATGGTGTTAATCACGGCTGCTGGCAAGCCGGAGAGGTCTGCCGCATCCCGTCCAGGAACCAGACGTGCGAGTTCCAGCGAATAGGGCGCAGGTGCCAGATTGTGCCCACCCCCTGAGAGAGAGGGCCTCACCGCAGGGGTATTTCCTAAGGAGGGACTGCCACGAGGAGCATGAGGTTGGGAACTCATGTTCGGGAGGATGTTATCCTGCTCCTTGACCTCCTTGAACTTGCACAGGTTCTGTGCAAGGAGGCTCACTGGGAAAAAGGCGTACTTGAGCTCCGGAGACCAGCTAAGTGCCAGTGTGTTCCTGTCGAGGGGCGCCTCGGTCAGGGAATGAAGCAGGCGGCAAAGCGAGGCCCCGGGGAAGGCGAAAAAGCGTATCTTGGCCTCGCCGAGGTGGCTGCAGCTCAGCGGGACTACCTGGGGGTGTAGTCGTCGTTCTCCAGGGTGGGTGGATTACCGAAGAAGCCTGGAACCTGAAAAACGCGCAGCAAATACAGCCACATCAGACTCCACAGGAGCGGATGGAGGGCGAGTTGCAAGTGGAAGCGTCGACCAACCTGACGGACGACCGCTGCAATCAGCACTTAGCATGCAGCACCCCAACCCATGAAGGAGGCATTCGTGTGCACAACAAAATGCTGGAACTCTTAACCTAGAGGCCCTGCCACCTGAAGGGAGCCTGATCATGGGTTGAACAAGCCGCAACACTGCGGGAAAAAGCCGATCCGGAGTGTGCCACGGTGCGATGCCCATTTCAGGAACTGATTGTGAAATCAGTGCTGAAGCGGTGTCATATGAAGGAGCCCCAGCGGCGTCACTGCTGCTGAGGCTGCCATATGTCCCAGGAGTCTCTGAAAAGAATTGAGAGGAACCGCCACTTTGTGTCCCCCGCAAGGCAGTCACGACCGAGTTCTGCTCTGTATATAGAAAAGAGATCCTCTGCGGACAGAGTTTGCTCTTATCTCGATTGACCTGAAGACCTATATGGCTGAGGCGCCGAAGCACCAGGTCCCTGTGCTGACTGAGGATGCGAATTTCCATCTGCCATAAGGCAGACGGAGATTCCTCTGTGAATCTGGTAAAGACTAGGAGAGACAGGAACAGGCCAGACAGGAGAACTCAGTACCAATACGCTCAAGCCTTGAGCCCAGACCACCGAAGGAGCCTGAGGCAAGGTAGAAACGAAGCGTGACAATACGCGTACTTCAGGTCGATGGCTGGCGACGTGCACCTCGGCCGGGGACGGAGCAGGTGGTGCTGGTTTGGGTGTCGCAGCGGGACGTCCTCGGCGACGGCAGGCCCTTCTCCCTATGCAGCAGCACGTGGCTGCTGGCCTCAGCCTGCAGGAACTCTAGATGGTTTGCGAAGATTCTCTTCCTGCAGACCCGATGTCATCAGACGAGGCTCTGAAAGCGAAAAGCTGCATGTGCAATCCAGCCGTGCCCTCTTATATTCACGCTGTGATGAGATGAACCTGGCTGTGATTATTGCACGCCAATTTTCATTGGCCTTTTCCAAATGACTCGAAGATGATCTGTCTCTCATGCGAGATCCCATATGAAACGTCGAAGTGATTAGACTGAAAGGGTAACAAGCACAAAGTATGTCTGAGAGTCTTAAATTTGGGCCTGCATCTCATAAGAATCTTTTGCATTGCTTTTTATTTGTAAAGTAGTGAACAAATTTTAAGAAATAATATAATAGAGTTGCCACAACATGAGGGTGAATAAATGATTACGAAAAATTGTATTGAATGCACAGTTTTTTCTATATTCATCCTTTTTGCACCCTTTGATGTGGTGAAAGCATACCAAATATATTTATCTTTAACTTTTATGAAATTTCATCGTGGATAGACATATTTGCTGTTTGTTTTCAGCCCAGCGATGCAGTAGCGGGCAGTTTCAGTGCAGTAACGGTGAGTGTATTCCTCGCGGATACATCTGCGATCATGATGACGATTGTGGAGACAGAAGTGACGAACAGAACTGCAGTATGTATATTTCATCCCTCAGTTCCTCAAATCCAACTGTAAAAAGGTGGTGTAAAGGTGTGTGGATGTTCACAGCAATGTATTCTCTACAGGCTACCCAACCTGCAGAGGAACATACTTCACCTGTCCCAGCGGCCGCTGTATTCATCAGGTCTGGCTGTGTGATGGAGAGGATGACTGCGAGGACAATGCGGATGAGAGAGGCTGCGGTGCGTTCCTAAAAAATCCTTTTTGTCCTAAATTTGTGGAAATGTTGAACGTTTTTCAGATCATAAAAGTATCTTGCCTGAAATGGACTGAACATGGTGTTTTTTGTGGTGTGTCTAGATAATGTCCAGCGGGAGTGTTTTCCCGGGGAATGGCCGTGCCCTTCTTCTGGTGTTTGTATCCCTATGGACCATCTCTGTGACGGGACGGCCCACTGTTCGGATGGAGAAGATGAAACCAACACCACTGCTTTACGCAACTGCAGTCAGTTACCACCTAAAATCACTAAAGCTGATTTCTGCTAGTGTTGTTTTATTATTATTTATACACTCTCAGAAATAAAGGTACAAAGCGTACATTAAGTCTGCCCAAAACTAGACAGGGGAACACTGACAGAAATCATAACATTAATTTTAGTTTAATTATTCATATTTTTTTTAAATGTGATTTTGTCATTTGTATTAGTTGTTTTGATATTACTTGTTATTTTTATTGCAGTTTAGCTTTAGTTCAGTTTTGTTTTTGTTTATTTTCATTATTTATTTAAATTATTATTAATAATTTAGGATTAAATTAACAATTGCAGTTAACAATAAACAAAATGTTTTGAATAGTTTTTAGTTTCCAATTTTAATAAATTAGCTTTCCATTGATGTATGGTTTGTTAGGATAGGACAATATTTGGCCGAGATTTGAATATCTGCAATTTAAGGGTTAAAAAAAATCTATATATTAATATTGTCCAAATGAAGTTTTTAGCAATGCATATCAATAATTAAAAATGCAGTTGTGACATATTTAAAGTAGGAAATTTACCAAATCTATTCATGGAACACGATCTTTATCAGTGATTTGTGGCATACTGTAAAAGAAAAATCAATAATTTTCACTCATACACTGTAAAAAATGACCATAATTTAAACAGTAAAAAAAATAAAATGCTATGGTGTAATGTGTAAATGGTAAATTCCTGTAAAATTTGTTGGGAAAACCCGTAAACTGAATTCCCTGCATTGCATTTCAAATTTAGTTTGAATTTGATGTTTTTTCTTTGAAATAACTGTTTCTTCTTATACCGGATGTGAGCTGCGCGGCACAAGTAAAATAAATTAGAACCTATACTGCTGTCTATACTGGATGCGGTGCAGTGCAGTGCAGTGTGGTGTGCTGCGCCGTGGCACAACACATTCCTGATAGAAAACTAGTGCTGCTTTGCTGCTGTCTTAGTTTCCATCTTATAATTAACTATGACCTTGATCTGCCAGGATTCTGCGTTTGCTTTAACTCTTTGTTCTCTTTGTGGGTTTCCTCAGATGTTTTCCTAACATTTGGAGTGCTGTTTTGTGTCAGGTATCTGGCGTTGTGCCTCTCTGAGCTGTGAGCATCACTGTCACTCTTCTCCTGATGGAGGAACCTGCGCCTGTCCTCCGGGATACGTGGTCAGCAGAAACGACAGCCGCTCGTGCATTGGTAAAACCTTAGATTGGTGATTACAAATAATTGCTCATGTTCAGTCAAAAGGGTGACTTCCCATCAACTCTCCATGTCTTCTGTGCAGATTACGATGACTGTAGTCTGTGGGGCATGTGTGACCAGCTGTGTGAAGATGGGGTTGGAAGCCATCGCTGCAGCTGTCGGGACGGTTATCTTCTGGAGCAGCACAAATACTGCCGTGCAAACCCCTCGTGTGAGTCCCTTCAGGCCTACAATATGCTGTGTTTGAAGTGCTGTAACTGATTCACTTTAAGTACATTTATATTAGGCTTTTCACAATTCTTGTTTTGAAGCAGCTTCACAGATTTTTTTTTTTTAGTGTTAGAGTCAGAAAGTATTCTGTTATCAGTGTCAGATCATCTGAGTAATGTGCACTGAATTTTTGTTTACTTTGCTAGTAAATTTCAGTTAATTACAAACAAATGGCAAGTGGCACGGAAAATTTGCACATTTTGTTTTTCAATTTTACATTCTCACACTAAACACTATTAAAATTAAATTTTAAAACAAAAAATATTTATTTATGCAGTATCCTTTTTTTCTTATATTAAATCACATTAAATTAATTAATATTTATTTGTAGTATATTTTACAAAGGTTAACAGATTTTGAAAAATAATATGGCTTTTTCTCATAATAAATCATTAATTTAATATTTATTTTAAAATATTTTACAAAGATTTACACATATTTTACTTGTGTTTCTTTACTCAGTGTCAGTTTTTACCTTGAGAAATCATTTTAAATCAATTCTTTATTAATATATTTATTTGTACATTTTGCTACTTATATTTTCTTGCTTTCACATAAGAGTCTTTGTAACCAATATTCCTGGTGTTATCTGTTATCTTATAAGTCAATTAATCAGGCTTTTTGCAGCCCATCTCTCTTCAAGTGCCTCAGTTTGCATTGAATGCCAGTGTGTTATTAAGCTCCTGAAATGTCTTCCTCCCAACCATTTGTTTAGCAGGCCCTGGAAATGAATAACAAACGCTGGCACCACACAGCCTATCCCGAACTCTCTCACATTAGTTATGTCTTATCAAAAGTACATTATACTATGTGAGCTCTCCAAAGATTGTCAAACTGTATCCTTCATTTTGAAGCTTACCACATGAATTTACTTTGTTTGGCAATCTTCAGCTGGGGTGCCTTTGCTTATATTCTCCAACGGGAGAGACTTACTGATTGCTGATGTCCACGGACACAACACTCAAACCCTGGTCGAGTCCCAGAACAGAGGAGTTGCTGTTGGGGTGGACTTCCATTACCAGCTGCAAAGAGTCTTTTGGACCGACACAATCCAAAATAAGGTAAAATAGATGAAAGACTAACAACAACATATCTATATACTTATTAACCCTACTGGGCTTGGGGAAGTGAGAGGCTGACTGCCCAGTCCGAACCCTGCGTGCTCTCCCCGGAGAAAGCTAGAGGATGGAGGAGCAGGGGTGGAGGCGAGATGCTTGGATCGAGATACTGAGAGAAGGGGTTATAGCTATATATAGGAAGTAGCGCGCGATCTGATAGGATGATAAGATGATAAGGTAATTGGTGATGAGCGTGATGATAATTACCTGCACGTGCTCCTCCCGAAATGTGTTTACAAACATCATATCTTGGCATTTCTCAGTAGTTATGACACTCTTTAGTAATTTCCATGAAAAAGCCATTATATCCTTGTTGATTTTTGATGCAAGTTAAACACAGTTAACCTGTAGTTAATACTTTACAATATTTACAGTGTTGCTCAATTTAATACATTATGGCCTGGTTTCACAGACAGGGCTAAGGTTAAGACAGGATTAGGCGATAGTTCAATTAGAACTTTAAAGTAGTTTCATAAACACATCTTGAGGCCAATTCACACCGCACAGACAAACGCCAACAAACTAGTCTGTTGGATCAGTGTGTTACCCCAGTTGGCGTTGATTAGAGTTGGTTTTCACTTGAACATGCGTTTGTTGGGTCGTGGAATGACGTAATCTGGCGTGTACATGAACCATTGCCACGACGATGCGCAAGTTTCACTTAAATGGGGCATAACACATGCAGTTTCTCCCAATCTCATGTTAATCTTGAGTCCCTTTAGTACTGCATCCTTCATATTTCCACAAAGTCTTTCATGTTATCGTATTTAGAAAAGAATGATACTGCTCCTGACACAGACACTTGATGCCGTTTCATTCACCGTCTACAGTTCTGAATCATGGCCGGGATCTATATTTATAGCTGGGGCCGCTAAATCTTGCAGTATCAAACGATGTGCAAATATACAGAAGCATCGAACTGGGCCTTGTTTATAAAACGTTTGTCAATAAATACACTCGAGAAACTCTGTTGCTGCAACGGGAAAACAAAGTGCATCCACTATTCACAAAACACCGTTTTTTTTTTGGAAAGCTTAACAACACTGTAAAAATAAAATCAGCAAAATTTACGGCAAAAAAACCTGCAGCTGTGGTTGCCAGAATAAAACCGTGAAAAATACGGTAACAATATTTTTGGTTTTACAGTTTTAAATTAAAATTACATAAAGTTAAATACTGTAATCTCTAATAATAAACCGTAATAATAACTGATATAATGTTAATACACCAACCTATTAAAGTGGTGAAATCTATTTTTCACCTTTGAAATACACTGATAACTACCAAATGAAGGTGGTGATGAGAAATTCACATGATGAACCAAAGCTTATCACAAGTACAGCGGAACTTGTGTACAGCGGAACAGGAACGCGCGCTTTGCTGCACAAACACACTTCTACCGGGTGTTACGTGTTTTAATGTGTGTTTTGGGTAACTTATAGTGATGGAGAAATGAGCTGCGTGTCATCTGAAAGTTTTATTAGAACTCGTCAGTTTTCCCACCGGAGCCGCTCTTGTCAGTTTCTATGTTCTGCACGCGATTCATATGCTCCGCTTTCCGCGCAAAGCTGCTGTCGGTTAATGAAGGTTTGATGAAAGAACTCGCGGTTCGATTGGACTCCTGTCATGTCAGAAAGTGGCAAGACTTAGTTTTGTGGACGTTGCCATCTTTGATATTAATATTATTATTTTTAACGGGTCACAGGCGCTTATCCTTTAAATTCAATTCTCATTTAAAATAATGTTGTCAGTTAACCGGTTCATAATCAGTTAACGAGCGTCGGTTGTCGGTTATGAGAAATAACCGAAATGAGCATCCCCATTTAAAATTCAATGCAGGGTATTCTGAAAAAGTGTGTTTACAGTGTTTCTCTGTAATCTCGCGATCTTGCTCTCTCTGGTCTATGCCTGCGTGGACGCGTGCTTCCGGGAGAAATGCCCATTAAGGAGTTCCACCATCGTCTATGTCATGAAAACCAACATTTGAAAAAAACTTGGAAGTAATATTTTGGCACATGAATACTAAGTCGTATGTCCAAATTGTTTTTTGAAACTTTGTCCATGCATGGCATGAGAATCCAACTTTTTAACAGTGTAAACAACTCTGAATACACGAAAGAATGACTCACAAATACATTAATAACTGTAAAATCTTGATTGTGGCTACAGGATCATCCGTTTTTTTACCCAGTCAGACTTGCACCATCTACACCTAACACGAGTGGTGCTCACCCAACAAAATACCCAAGGTTCTATTGATTATAATAAGTAAAGCTGTCTACAATGGATGTGTTGCGATGTGACAAATTTCATGTTCGGTGTAGACACTGTGTTATTGACTCTCTATGACTCAAAGTTTGTTGGTGTTTGTTGGGGCAGTGTGAACATGACTTTTATTTGATGACATTTTAAATCCAACGGCTACCTTGAGCCAACTTGTTTGTTGGTGTTTGTTTGTGCGGTGTGAATTGGCCTTTAGAAAAAACTATACTGGGCTTCATCTTGAGACAAAACAAAGGCACTACCATATTTTAAGATCAGTTAGTCCAAGTTTCTTTTAGTTGAAACTGCTCAGACTAGTCTGGGACTAATCCTTGTTTGTGAAACCGGGGGTGTGTTTTATAGTTTCAGCTTAACCTAATAATAGGGTGACCATACGTGCCATTTTCCCAGGACACGTCCTGGCTAGGATTTTTATATTGCTTTGATTCAAAGTACCTCCAGAGCATCTTTAAAACATAAGGAGCCGATGTCATACACTGATCGGTCTGCACAGACATTAAAGCCAAAACCTAGATATTTTATGCAATATAGAAATCCTGGCCAGGACGTGTCCTGGGAAAATGGCACATACTGTATGGTCACCCTATGGTTGGTCATCTAATAATCATCATATATATACCCAGTTCTGATGGACTTAGATCACAGTTTATTATATTTCATGGCTGAGTGTGTGGCATTAATTTTCCCACTTACATTCATTTAATGCTCATGCACCTGTCACGGGTTCTCAGTTTTCCCGAATTTAATAAGTGACTTTTCACAGATTGCTGAAGTACTAACCTTGTCAGGCAGAGCGATGTGGATGTTGCATTTGTTGTTGATAACAAAGCACTGCATTATACCAGCTCTTCCTCCTTGGACATGTGCTAAGGTCCCTCAACACACACACACACATCTCTTCATTGTTCAGTCAGTCTGCTCTGATCTCACCTCTCATACACCCCAGCAACAACCATTGGCTAAAGGCACAAATAAAGTCTGCCTGTCTCGAACAGAGTGTGCCAGTATCTTTTAAGCCTCCCTAAACTCTTCCTGAAGCAATCAGGACGTTACTGTACGTTAACCCTCAGAGACCAACTTTGAAATTAAAACAATTAAAGTGTTTAAATAATGGGTTAAAGTTTACAACTTTCAAAAGCATGTTTAGCAGCGTGTGAGTATTTATATAAACGTAATAAATATACACAGTACACACACATAAATTCTTTTGGATGCGATTAATTGCAATTAATCGTTAATGTATTCATTAAATTGTAAAAACTGTATTTTTCCATTGTAGAAAATGCAATGGTGCAATTTTACGGCCTTATTTATTTTTTTTTTTACATTTTGTTTAACTAATGTTTATATTCATGCCAACACAAAAACAATGTGAAGAAAAGAAAGAAAAAAAGTAATATCAGTGCTTGGTCTGGTCTCTGAGGATTAAAGAAAAAAGCTATAAAGGAAGTTGGCTCTTCGTCAGCGGAAAGGGGATTCTTCAGCTGATGCCTGTAGATACTGCTAATACGTTAATAATGGGCGACCAGTCTGGCTCCCGAAGGGCCCCAGTCATGGTAACTGGCTCAGATCGGTGCTAGACTCCACTTTTTCTAATCTCCAGAAAGTGTCTGATATGCGAGGGAATGCTTGCATATTTCTGCCTCATTTTATGCAACCTGAGAGTATCGGGAGTGAGCATGCAGAATCCGTCCTTTTTTTATGCATTCTTTGGCCAACTTAGAGCTTTGTTTCAAACTCTTGGCTACTTTGTGATTTGGAGATCAGCCACGGAGTAAAAAAAGTGGGTACATGCAAGAAGACGATCTTGTGAGTGTCGTGGCAGGGGGTCTCAGAGAGCCACACTACCAGAGCACCTTCACAGCTTGAGTTTCTGTAAACGGGTCAGCGCAGAATCAAATACTTTTAGACGTTTGGCTCTGGTTTCCAAAGGGCGAAGCCTGCAAAGAGCATTGGTGCCTTGGCTTGTGTTATGATGCCAAGGGATCCAGCCTGAGAAACTGGTGCCATCTTTTAATCAATAGGGCAGTGGTTTCAGAGTACCACCTCTGGGGCAGCGGAGAAAGCCAAACTCGCGATGTCAGATGATATTAGCCAGACCATCTTATTACCCATGATTATTTAAGAAGAGGATGTAATGTCAAGTTTTCATTATGTTCTCTTAGGATTACTGCTGAAAAGACCACCCTAGACCACCTTAGTGATACCACCATAGAAATACATGAATTTCGTGCTGCATACTAAAGAAACACATTGTTTTAGACGTTCATTAGCTTCAGGCTTGTCTTTTTTTAAAGGAAGCTGGTTAGCAAAGGGATTTCTTCTGGTTAAATCTTTGTTATTTTAATGTAGTTTATATACATTTAGTCATTTTTATAATACTATTTTGAATAAGCTTTTATTTTTTAATAATTAAACATTTACTATTTACAGTAAGTTTGGTTAAATTTAATTTAGTTTCGGCTTATTTATTTTATTTCATTTTTATGTATTTATTTAGAATGTTTATTATTATTATTAAAACATTTTTTTAACATTTTTTGTTCTCATGTAGTCAAAATATTTAATCTAACAATAATATTTAATATATATTTTTTAATTTAACAAAACTGTCTTAGTTTGTATTTATTTGGTTGTTTTTGTTTGTTTTAATATTGCTTATGTATTTATGATATTATTTAGTATATGTCTCTTTAATATTAATTTTATTTAGTTATTTAGTTAGCAAATTCCTTTTTTTTTCAACTTGGTAAAGCAGCATTTCCAATTTTCATGTAGTTTGCATCTGTAATCTATTGTTCATATTTAATTTTATTTAATCATTTAAGTGTACAATAAAGTTCAATGATCATGTTTTTTAACATGTTTATATATTCCAATATAAACACGTTTTTCTATAGTTATAGTCTTTATAATATTTATTATTTATAACATTTTACTTTTTATTTGTAATTTCTAATTTAAATTTGCCCCAAACAGGTGTTTTCGGTGAATATGGATGGGTCACATTTGCAGGTGGTGCTAAATGTATCCGTGGACTATCCTGAGAACCTGGCCGTGGACTGGGTGAATAATAAGCTGTACGTGGTGGAGGCCAGCGTCAACAGAATTGACATGGTGGACTTGGACGGCAGCAATCGGGTCACCCTGATCGCCGAGCATCTGGGCAACCCGAGAGGTCTGGCACTTGACCCGACTGTGGGGTGAGTTCCTGAGGCAGACGTCAGACGCTTCCCGTCCACTTTAATCTTACCTTCACTTCCTCTGCCTAATCTGCCTCCATTGTAAGAGCGATCATGAAGATCTGGAGCCTCAGATACCGAAAACGGGAATGTTGTACACTGTCTGTGAGGATTAGTCAGAAGTAATTTAGCAAATATGAGAAACCCAATAGGGTCGTACGGCCAGGTGGCCTCCTACTAAATTGAGAAGTGACAATAAATGCATATAACTGCATCGCTTTGGTGTTTGAAAATAGCTTTGGGTATTCATTTCAAAATCTTGGTTCTTATCCCCAAGGGTTTTATCCGTAACCTGATGCTGGTCAAACTGAGCGCTAACAATATATTTGCCCAAATACCATTGAAGTTCAAGTTGCTCTTTATCTCTTTTAGTGCAACATGAGATTAATAAATCAGAATGCATCATTATAATGGGATAGCATTATTTAGGATTAGTTCCTCTTTCTGTTTTAGATGATTTAAACTCTTATTCAAAGAAATCCTGGTCTCATTAAAATATGTACCCCTGTGCACTTTTTGTGCAACACTGTTTTACTTACCTTACTGCACATTTCGCCACAGTTTCAAAGAGAAATGTTCGCTAAAACACAGGTTCAATTGGTGAACCCTGGCACATTTTATTACATGCATATAGGTAGGTTTATGTATTGTGGTGGTTCAAAATTGAAACATTTGTGCACTGTTGCTAATGTTAGAAATAAGCTATACACCAAATCCAATCCTAGACCTACCCGATAATGTTAACAAATGCAAATAAAAAAGGCATTTGTTGATGCAACCCCACCATTTCAGCTTCCTGTTACACAGATTTGAACTGTTTTGTTGAACTGTAGTTACACAGGATTCTAACCAGAGAGACCAAACAAACCTAACAAAGTCTATGCAAACCTATAGATATGAAGCTGGATGTGTGTGATGTTAACGTTTTAAAGCATCAGTTTTCAAATCTCCCAGCATATGTTCTTTAAGTAATTGTGCAAATATTGCACTTTATTTATCAAAACCATGTGTTTGTGAAAAGGAATAAAAAGTGTCAGAGTTTTGCTAACTCTAATTTACTGTGTTAATTTCTTTGTTCTTTTTTTAACTGCAATGATATGTACTTATTGGTACATATTTTGTGTCCCGATAAAAAGTGCACCAACGTACGTTTATGCCACTTGACCAAATAGCACAAAGAGCTTGTTGTGTTTGAGTTTAGGTACCTTTTCTTCTCTGACTGGAATACTTTGAATGGAGAACCGGGTTTGGAGAGGGCCTTCATGGATGGGACTAATCGCTTCGGGATCATCAGGACCAAACTCGGCTGGCCTGCTGGGATTACATTGGACCTTGAGGCTAAAAGAGTGTATTGGGTGGACACCCGTTACGATTATATCGAAACCACCACTTATGATGGCTTGCACAGGTATCTAGCTTGCACAGGTGTTTTATTTGCTGCTTTTTATAATTTGTTCATATTTTCCTGAAGTCTGTTAACCCTGAGTTGTCCAATAGGAAAACTGTGGTCCATGGTGGGTCTGTGATTCCTCATCCATTTGGCATCACTCTGTTTGAGCATTCGGTCTACTACACTGACTGGACGAAGATGGCCGTTATGAAGGCTAATAAATACAGTGACAACAGCCCACAAGAGCTCTACAGGACTTCTCAGAGACCACATGGCCTGACTGTGGTCCATGCATACAGACAGCCCTTTGGTAAGAAACTAAAACTGTTGGATCTCGGCAGCAAGATACAGTAGCAGTGTAGTTTTTGTTCTGGAAATCTAGCATTTCATTGGGTTTTTGGTTGTAGAAGTACTATCAAAAAAGAAGAAATTCTGTACTGTAAATGAAACCGATGAGCCTTTGTTGTTATTGTTAAGTAAAATTGTTAAAATATTATTTGTTAATTGAAATCAAGCGGAAATAAAATATAACTATTAGATTAGAACTTAAAAAACTTAAAGGTTAAAAGTCTTTCACCAGTGACTGGAATAAAACAGGTTAGACTGAAGCAATAAAATGACAAAAAAATGAAAAAAAAATGAAGAGAAATATTAAAGTTAAAAACAAAATAATAAAAAATTACAACAAATAAAAAAGGAAAAATCCTAAAAGGGTAATTCAACATATTATTAAATATTAATATTTTTACCTCATATTTATTATAGCTTTATTACATTAAAACTTGTTATTTAAAAAACAAAAATTCTGTTTTTTAAACAAAGACTTGTATTTTAGAGGAATTATCTACTTAATTTATAAAGCATTGCAAATGACGCAATTAAATAAAATAATGTGTGCAAAATAAACTAATTTCAAGTATAAAATACAAAATACTTTAATACCAAATTTATTTTGCATGTTAAACTTTACATATGCAAATGTATAAAAACGCATCAAATATATGTAAATAAATAAATAAAAAAAGAAAGGTTTTAAACGAAGCCACTTTAAACTAAAAACTGCAGAGATCGTGAAATTGTAGCTATTGTTTTTGTGATTTATTGACATGTACGTTTGTTTGATCGGACAGTAAGTAACCCCTGTGGCACTGATCGAGGAGGCTGTGAACACATCTGTGTTCTGAGTCACAGAACTGATAACGGAGGTCTGGGATATCGTTGCCGCTGCAGGATGGGTTACGATCTGCATGCTGACGGCAAGAGATGCTTGTGTAAGACAGATCTCAGTCACACCTTGTGTTTATGGTTTTGCATCTTATGCTTCTTAAAAAAATAATCATGTGGACGTGTTTAAAGAAAAGGATATGCATGAAATATGTGTCTTGCAGCTGTGAGGCAGTTTCTGCTGTTCTCCAGTCAGCTGGCGGTCCGAGGAATCCCCTTCAACCTGTCCACACAGGAAGACATCATTCTCCCCATCACAGGAACACCATCTTATTTCGTTGGAGTGGACTTCAGTGCTGCGGACAATTCGATTTTCTTCTCCGATACGATGAAGGACATCATCTACAAACAGAAAGTTGATGGAACCTGTGAGAATGACTTAGTTTTTGCATGCAGACGTATTTGCAAAATATATACATTTAATCAATTAATTCAATCAATCTGAATATAATAGTTACCAATAAAATATTATCAACAAAATCCATAATTGCATTCCCAAGTTGGCACAGAACCTACAGTATAAACATGTATTTTAAACAAAGTTATAATATAATTTTAAATAGCCTACATATTAAAGTTTATAAAATAAAAATAATAGAAACTTATTACAGGGTAGCACTGTAATATTATGTTGATCGTTACCCATAATATTCTAATAATAATTATTAAAGCTGATTAGTAGAACGCTTAAAAAATGCCAGGCCAAAATCATTATGTGACATACTTTTTATTTTGTTTCCTTTTTATTTGAAACATTCCCAAATGCATTATAAAATATCTTGATTCCCACCTTTATAAATGATGTCGCAAGCTGTTTACTCTATGAAATTATTTTACGGATTCATACACACATCACATTAATCTGACATTTTAAGCTGCAATCAAAATCCACTTGGCTCAAAATGGACATGATGCCTCTGCACTTCATTCATTTTTATATTTCAACCACAACAGCTAAGAGTGGCGTTTTTTGCCCCTTATCTTGAATTTGGGAGCCAGTTTAGGATTTCATAGAGGCTAGCAATAGCAAGCTAGCTTTAAAAGCGTAAGATCCCACTCTTTCTATCTTTTTTTTTAACCGAATCTCCTACCCTGCCTTTATTTTCCGAACATATTTTGTAGTTGCTTGTATTCACTGGAGTACTCTTCAGTCCAGATTTTTTTATTTTGTTGGTGCAAAAAAAAAAAAAAAACCCCACAAATTCTGTGCTCTGCTTTATGAAATGTCCTTGACTTGTAAGCAGATAAAATGAGAAACTGATACTCACTGAATACTCCACTCAGCCCTCGGTATATTTGCTGTGTGCCAACAACACATTTTGCTGCATGGGATCTCGCCTATCAGCTGCCTTCAAAGGCCAACTACATGAGATAATGTGTTCACTGGAGTTGGACTACATTTCTAATAGAAATCCAGGACACTAATACCCTCCTCCCCTGACTCAACCCAAAACAATATAGACAGTTCACTTGTTTCATTCAACACCTGTGAGCCACATATAAGGGATAGCATATTCATTTCTACTATTTTACCTTATTTGATAAAAAAGTCATATTAATTTAATTTAAAATAATGGTTTTCTATTTTAATATATTAAAACATTTATTATAATTTATAATATATAATTTATAGTGTTGCAAAGCTGAATTTTCAGTCTTTAGTGTTGATGATTTGCTGCTCTAGAAACAAGTTTTGTCATTACTAATATTGAAAACAGTGGACTGCACTCTGATCTTTGTGTTTCTTTGCTTTAAACTGCACAGGCAGGGAGGTACTAACAGCCAATCGGGTGGATGGTGTGGAAGATCTTGCTTACGATTGGATATCGAAGAACCTGTACTGGACAGATCCACGCTACAGGAGTATATCTGTCATGAAGGTCGCGGATAAGTCCAGACGAGCCATTGTACAAAACCTCAACAACCCCAGATCCATAGTGGTCCACCCAGTGGCTGGGTGAGAGCTTTATTGGCTAGTCTTCTTTATAGAGCGTTTGTGGCCCAAACTAAAACTCTGGTAGAGATCCCAGTAGAATCAATAACAACAGCTAAGTCTTCTAGAGAATTTTTTAGTTTGACTAGCTAAATATGTTTGTTGCGTAAATCAGACGGATTTATTAAAAATGCAAATTCATTCTCTGCCAGCAGGAGGTGGAGAAATGGAGGTTTCCCCGGTAACGACTAGACAAACGCTGCCATTCAAGCAGTATTAAATAAGATTTTCTAAAGACAGTCTTCCTTCAGAAATACAGTGATATAAAAATACCACACCTCGCGCGTTACATGCTCATGTTTATGTAACAAAGCCTTTTGGAAAATCGATCACTTTTGATATCGTCTGTCGGTCTTTGTAGCTTTAATTGCTTTCAGTAATTTTTTTTTTGGTTCAGTTTTGGTTAGTAGCAATTTCGAGCACTGTTTTTTTATAGTTGCCAGAGCTTTATTTCTTTATTATTTCTTTATTTATTTTTTAAATTTTAATCAGGTGTCTTCCTTTCAGGCAGTGTCAAACTAAATATTTAATTTTATTTGATAGTTTTCATAGTTCTGCTTTGGGTATAGCAGCACCTAGTGGCCAAGAATGAAATTGCATTTTCATTCCGACCAATGCAAAAAGACAAATGGACTGATCTCAACATGAAACAGCTTGGGACTCTTTCAAAAACATCTTGTGTCAGAGTTGACTCTTTTGAGAGACAATAACTTTATACACAGTGCACTTTCAGATTTACAGTAAAAAAAATTGCAGGATGTTTTCATTTACTGTCATTCACATGAAAGCTCATTTTCCAAAATCCATAAAGGGGGCCCTTTAATGAATTATATTTATAATCAGTATTTGTCTTGCATTACAGGATACATAGATATGCTATAGTTATGCTGCTATTGTATCTTATTCTAAACGCTTTCGCTATGATGCCTTAATATGATGTCTTTACAGGCAGCATATGAGATTTAGGAACAGAACCATTTCTACTGTACGCCAAAAGTTGCATTCACAAAATAAACACTTCATCATGGCACAAAGTGTTCCAAGTTTGAAATCACAGTCACGTTCAAATGTCAACAGACACAATTCAGCGAGCGACTGTGAGCCAGAAACACAGCTCGGGGGAGCCCTGCTTTCACCTTGCCTCTATGTTTCCCTAAGACCATGAAAAAGCATTAACAATCTGGCCACTTGTGTCCAGTCACACCTTTCATAATGCAGGAGGTGCCCAGCCATTCATAGATTGCTCCTGCTTTGAACCTGGCACAGATAAAGGACCTCTTTATGCCGTGCTAGTGGGACATTTCCAATGCCTTCAAAGTCATGAGGCCTCTGGGCCCAGGAGACTAGATTAGTGCTGCATGAAGGCCGGTATTGTAGTGCACACTAAGAACTTGGCTTAACGGGGGGAAACCACACAGAGCACTCAGATAAACTGTCTATACCTCACAGTTCATAAATAAAACCCAGCGAATGGTTTCAAATACATCCCAACCTATTAATTTGGCTTTCGGTGAGGGCACGGGCTGACGATTTGCAGTGATTTTGCCATTTTTCCCTCACCCTCATGCCGTCCCAAACCTATGACTTTTGGCCACTCTTTTCAGTACAATGATGAGGACTGGGGCCAACAAACTCTTGTGTAAAAGGTAAATTATAAAAGTAGTCCATACGACTTGTGAAGACTAGAAATCGAAGAAATACAAAAGAAATAAAGAACAGTTTGTTAATAGCTTAAGCTTGTTAAGCTTGTTCATCTGAAGAAATATAGCAAAAAACATTGGTAAATGATGAGAGAAAGTTTATATTTTTGGGTGAATTATTTCTTTTAAAGTGTCTTTGTACTCGGCAGTTACATTTTCTGGACTGACTGGTACCGTCCAGCGAAGATTATGCGGGCCTGGGGAGACGGGTCACATGCTCAGTCGATTGTAAACACTACTCTTGGCTGGCCGAATGGCTTGGCCATCGACTGGAGGTGAGTTACAGTTTCCAAAATTATACAAATTCCAAAAATATAAACCTTCCTCTCTTTGCTTTAACTAAGCCGTGAATCATATTATTTGTTTTGTTGTACGTTCAATAGCACACCCACTGATATTCTCCTTAAATCATGATCTGACATTAAACTGTTTCTCAGCATCGGTCTAAAACCCTCTCTTGATCATGTCTCTGTCTCTTAGTGCCATGCGGCTGTATTGGGTCGACGCCTTCTTTGATAAGATCGAGCACAGCAACTTTGACGGACAAAACAGATTGTCTTTGGATCGCATCACTCAGATCTCTCATCCGTTTGGACTTACTGTCTTTGGAGGTGTGTTTATCTATCTGTCTTTCTATTGTTCTATCATTGTATAAAATCTGAGATATGGCTGCTTTTTAGAAAGCAGTCTAAATTAAAGCCACTGATAAAAATGTTCATTTTGCCGTTCGCTGATGTGTGTCATGGTCTCGTTGGCCTCTTCTTTGATGATGGATAGTCACGTCTGGTATCTGTGAAATGAAGGTCACTACAGCCTCAGAGTAGTTCGTCAGTTCGGTGCTGAAAGATAAAAAGTCAGAGTTCATGGCCTGGAATTTCTCAAAGATGGCCTGTTTGATTACGTTAATGAAGTTTGCTGGTCCAGGTTATGTGTACTTCACCGACTGGAGGCTTGGTGGAATCGTGAGGGTCCGTAAAACAGATGGAGGGGAGATGATGATCATACGACGAGGGATCAGCCACATCATGCATGTCAAATCCTTCAACACAGACTCGCAGATTGGTGAGACGCGCTTTCTATCGGTTCTTTTACTTCACTCATTTTTGCATTGAATGTAATGCCTCCGCAAAGGTTTGTAAATGTCGTTTATTCAAATACAGCAAATGAATCAAATCTAAAAAAAAATTATTTTTTTTCTCAACAGGAACTAACTTCTGCAACAGGCAAACAAACCCAAATGGAGACTGCAGTCATTTCTGTTTCCCAGCGCCGTACTCCCAGCGAGTCTGTGGCTGTCCCTATGGAATGAAACTGGAAGCCAATCAGCAGACGTGTGTGGACGATCCATCCAATGAGCCGCCGACCCTCCAGTGTGGCTCTAACTCTTTCTCGTGCACTAATGGGAAATGTGTCCCTCAGAGCTACCAATGTGACGGTGTCGATGACTGCCACGACAACAGCGATGAGGCAAACTGCGGCACTAATAGTAATGTTTTACTCTATATTTTATGCAAATATTCATGATGATGGGGTAGTAATGAGCAATCACATGGACATTATTTTCATTACTTGGGTCACTTTTTCAAAACTCTATACACAGTTACACTTAGCAGCGTAGCCAAATCTCTTCATGGAGCATGATCTTTACTTAATATCCTAATGATTTTGGCATATAAGACAAATTGATACGTTTGACCCATACAAGGTTTTTGGCTCTTGCTACAAATATACCCCAGTGTTTTGTAGTCCAGGGTCGCATATCATGTCATGTATGCTCAGAGAGTCAAAACCCATAATCATTGCCAGTGCCATCCTCTACTTGAGTTAAAATAATGCATGCATTTCAATGAGAGATTTTACGCAAATTTGAAATATCCACTTACTATGAAAATAAGCATGTCCATTTTTTCCTCACTCTGCTGGATCGCAGATAACACATGCTCGTCCATTGCCTTCACCTGTGCCAATCAGCGCTGTGTGCCCAGAAGCTGGCACTGCGATGGACACAATGACTGTTTTGACGGCAGTGATGAGAGAGACTGTCCCACCCAGACCCCTGGCACTTGCCAGGCTGACCAGTTCAGCTGTGCCAACCATCATTGTATCCCCCGCACATGGCTCTGTGACACCGACAACGACTGTGGAGATGGATCCGACGAGAACAGCTGCGGTGAGACTTACGGATATTATAGTTACCTAAAACCAAAACCATTAAAAACATTAATTTGAAATAATTTAAATACAAAACAATGATTTTGTTTCAGCTACGAAAGAGCAACTTCTGCGCAATGAACTTTTTTATGGTTTCTCTTCTAGATTCGATTGGCACATGCCATCCTGGTCAGTTCCAGTGTCCAGACCACCGCTGCATTGACCCCAATTATGTGTGTGATGGAGACAGAGATTGTGCAGACGGAGCGGATGAACAGGGCTGTGGTAAGAGTTCATTACATGCAGGACCAAACTTTTTTTTTGCAATTTATTAAAACTATTTGTATTGTTTATAAAAAATGGTTTACATTACAAAAGTGTTAAATACCGTTTAAATTCTTCACACTAATATTTCAACATAAACCAGACATACCCTCTAATAACTGTGCAAACATAGACTAATGCATAGAATCACAGAATACAGATCAAACAGAGTTGTTGACTTGTTTCTCCTGATCTGAGTGATTCTTGTTCTTCTGATCATCAGTGTACAACTGCACAGCGTATGAGTTTAAGTGTGCAGACGGCCATCAGTGTGTCAATTCCTACTACAGATGTGATGGGGTGTTCGACTGTAACGATCGCTCGGATGAATCTGGTTGTCGTAAGTATAAAAAAAAATATATTTGTCTTTCAGTTCTAGTAGTCTTCGATAATGCATTAGCTGCATTACATATAGAGTTTATAAATGAGTGAATCTTGGATGGGTTAAAGTCACTTCACATTCTCACTATGCTAAGCTGCGCTAAAAGTTCCAGTGTCAGGCCCGGAGTGCGGCTGAATGAATAAAAAATAGGTTAAACTCAGCTTTTTTTTTTTTTTTAAGTGGCGTGTTCCCTTAAAGAATAGAATATTGAACATTTTTTACAAACCTCGGGAAGCTTGTGTCATGATGTATGTTAAATGAAGCTAACACAACCTTCGACCCTTCCAGCCACGAGGCCGCCTGGCATGTGTCACCACGAGAGTGAGTTTCAGTGCCAGTCAGACGGCAGTTGTATTCCCTCGACCTGGGAATGTGATGGGCACCCAGACTGTGAAGATGGCTCAGACGAGCACCACGCCTGCCCGCCGCGCACGTGTCCCTCCTCGCAGTTCCGCTGTGATAATGGGAACTGTGTTTTCCGTGGCTGGATATGTGACGGTGATAACGACTGTCGGGACGGCAGTGATGAGCGAGACTGTCCCACTCCGCCGTTCCGCTGTCCCAGTTGGCAGTGGCAGTGCCCTGGACACAGTGTGTGTGTTAACCTCAGCAGGGTGTGTGACAACACGCCAGACTGCCCCAACAGCGCAGATGAATCCCCTCTCTGCAGTAAGTCATGACATATGTTTTACTGAGATTTACATGTATGTAAGACATGTAAGGTACTGTTCAAAAGATTAGGGCAGCATTATTATTTAGTGTTAGGGATGCACAATATTATCAGACAGATATTGGAATCAGCTGATAATGGCTTTAAATATATACGTATTTAAAATGAATGTATTGTGTCAATAAGAGTAGGAGTTTTAACTCTGTAAGGGTGTGCTGTTGGTCTACTTCTAATCAAATTAAAGTAAAACACAGAAATAACTGATTAAATAATTAATGTCATAAAATCAATTCATAGCATTTGAAATTCAGTAGGCGAGAAGTACTCGGATGACCTACTGCTTCCAGCCGAATTCAATAGTAGGCATACCATGAACACTTTACTATCCCATGAGGCTCCGGGAGAGGAGGCGTCATATTAAAAAAATGGCGGAAAGTTGAGACGCGGCTCATTTCAAGTGTACGTACCTCAGGAAAAAAAAGGTTGTTTATTGTGATTAAATTACAATTGTTTAAAACAATCTAAATAAACGGATGACTTATTGACAGTTTAAATTGTTGTATCGCTGTTGTACATCCATAAGGCGGATGTAGTTCGTCCGAATTCCATTCATACTACATAGAACGTACTGTTTTAATGGTCAGGTAGTACGTTCAATTTTAAATGTAGTACCTGCTTAAGCAGTATGCAAGTTCGGACGCAGCTTTGGTTTTGTTTTGAAACTAAAGGCCAGTATGAGTTGAAAAATATCGGATATCGGCAAAAATCTAATATTGTGTATCCCTATTTAATCGTTTAAAAAAAAAAGTCTCACCAAGGGTACATTTATTTAATCAAAAATACACTAAAAACAGTAAAACTGTTAAATATTATTACAACTTAAAATAGCTGTTTTCTATTTGAACATATTTTAAAATGTAATTTATTCTTGTTATGCAAAGCAAATTTTAGCATCATTACTCCAGCATCACACGATCCTTCAGAAATCATAACATGATGATTTGCTTCTCAATAAACATTTATTTTTAGTATTATGAGTTATAAAAAAACAATTGTGCTGCTTAATATTTTTGTAAAAAAAACATTTTTAAATTAATAGAACATCATTCATTTGGTATTGAAATCTTTGGTAATATTATTAATGTCTTTCTGTCACCTTTAATATATTGAATGTATTCTTGTTGAATTATGTATAAGTTTCTTTATTTTTAAGGATATTATATATTAGTATATAAACTGTATAAGATATAGCATACAGTATGATATATTAACTCATTTTTGTTAAGATTAGAAGTTGATGATAGTTTTTAGCTAATAGGTCCCTAATAAACATCTCTGCTTTGTTCTAAATCCTAATGAGCTGCGTACAGTATATAGGCAAATAATCTTTAAAAGATAGTTCACCCAAAAATGAAAATTATGTCATCATTTCCTCACCCTTAAGTTGTTTCAAACCTGTTTGAGTTTCTTCTGTTGAACGTAAAAGAAAATATTTTGAAGAATGTGGGTTTTCTAACAGTTTCTGGTCCTAAGAAGCTAGTATTTTTTTCCATACTAGAGAAGTCATTGGGGTCAAGCAGTTGTTTTGGTTCATATTCATGTTACAAATGCTGTTGTTAGAGCTTAACTTGTCTAGAAATCTTTTTTTCAAATTTCCTTTGATATTGTGTTCAGTCAGTTGATTCAAATACATGAAGTATCTCAGTATGTCATCTGTGTTATAAATCCCATGTATCAAATCATGCATGTATTTAGCTAATCTGGAAATTAACATTGAAATGATCTGTGATTTTCCTTCCATGTTGCTTTCCCTTCTCACAGATGAGCCCTTACCAGGTAGGCTAAGTCCCTAATCACCCACAGTCCTCTGCATGAAGCACTAATCTATCCAAGTATCTGTCTGGCTGTACTCACTAACCGTCCAGTTATGATAAGAGTTTCTAAATATGGCGAGATTGCGTTTGTTTAGCATTGTAGATGTAGTGTGTAGTACTGTTTTTGAAATATGTTACATGTGTTAGTCCATAGAAATGGATACGTAGCTTAGATTCCAACAGTAAACATTAGGGCTGGGCACTATATATATGGAAAATTGACTATATATTGTGAAAAAATAAATGAATAAATAAATAAAAATGAAGCTTAATATTATAACTCTTATTGTAACCTAAGTAGCAAAAATGACATTAGAATTGGTAAGTTTGATTCATTTTCCAACAGGCAAACCAATTTGTTGATTTGTTTCCTCCATCAATAATGTTCACAAAACTGTCCATGTGACTTTTTCTATTTTTCTATTTTTATGCTTTAATATAAATTATACAGTATAATGCTACAGTATTTGTTTATATGTATTTTTTTGGTGTATATACATGAAAATAATTCAATATTATTTTTCCTTAAATTTTTTAATCAGTAAAAATCTGTAAAACATGCCTTTATTTATTTATTTTTACTGCATTTCACTTCTTGCATTAATTTAATTGCCATGTATATAAAAATATGTAGATAAATATTGTTGTTTTGTTTTTCTGTGTATAAGTTTTGTGGTGCCTATACATGAAAATAATGAAATATTTTGGTTCATTAGTGAAAATCTGTGTGGAAACTTTATTGGTTATTACTAACTATCATTTTTACTGTAGTAGTTTTTGCATCTGGTCTGTCACATCAATGAGATACAGCTACTATTATAGTTTTTAATAATAGTTTGAATAATTTTATATTTCATGCTTTTAATTTAGAATTTTAATTTATTAATTATATTATATATA
>JAUMHG010000048.1:495938-514797 GCA_032359395.1 Enteromius anoplus
AGATTTGCCATCTCGAAGCGAGATTCCTATTCGTCGGTCACCGACGTGACTCGGAGTGACCGACTGAAAGGGAACTGCTTCTCTGAATTACTAATTGGTCAAAAGATGGCATTTTTTCCTCTATGTGCTTGTGATGCATTTAAAATTGTGCTTAAATGCATGCAAAATAAACTCTAGTTTGTAATGCGATGTATCTGTATCGGCATACTTGCATGAAGTGTATTTCAAGTGTTTTTTTAAATATGAATGCTTTTTTTCATATTTACTGTGTTACACCTCTTGTTTCTCAATAAAAAGGTACTGCAACATCCCCACGCAATTACCATTTTTGAGGATTTTGTCTATTGGACCGACAGATACATCAACCGCGTAATCCGGGCCAACAAGTGGCACGGACAGAACCAGACGGTGATGCTGTATAATCTGCCCCAGCCCATGGGTCTGGTGGCACTTCATCCTGCCCGACAGCCTACAGGTACAGCACTGATCACATACCTGAATACAGCCAGGTCAACTATCTGCTACCTCAGGAGAAAAGTGTTACTGTTAGGATTAAATACAGATAATTAATCAACAGCATCAAATCATTTCTGGAAGTCACTATGATAAGAAACAGGTTTGAAAAGTGCACACTTTAATTATATTGTGTAAGTATAAGTTGGTGTATACAGTTTCTTTATAATGATTAGTTTTATAGTATGTCAAACCAAGAATAACATAATTTAGAATAACACACACCAATGAATTGTAAATAATAAAAACAGAAACATGTTATAAAAAGGAATACAACAGTACTGATTTTTCTGAAGTTTTGATGAGTTTATCTTCTGCAGGTTATAACCCCTGTGACCCCCGTTCAAGTCCCTGCACTCACATCTGTCTCCTGTCAGCAATCGGCCCCAGGTTCTACTCCTGTGCCTGTCCGTCTGGATGGACCCTCGCCGCTGACCAGTTCACATGCGCTAGAGGTACGAGATACATCAGCTGAACATTTGTGTCCGCTGACGATATCTAGAGAGCAGAGTTTCTCATGGTGAAGGGGCCTTTCACACAGAAATGACAGCTTGCCATTATAAAATCATGACGCTCAAGTTAGTTAGATGAACTTTTGAAAAAAGAGTGTGCCTGTGTCTCAACTTTTTCAAAGCAAACAACTTGTTGAACTGATTTCCTTAGTATTTTTTGTTTTACAGTACAAATATGTACAGTTTCTAAAATCAAGATGCATAAGATATTAAGTCTTGTTTTCTGAAAAAAAAAAAACTGTAAATTAAATAAAGTAAATGTTTAAAAAATAAATAAATAAATAAATAAATAAAAATAATTTTGTTTTCACTTTTGAGATAAAAGGGTAGTTAGCTTTTAGTACAAAAATTTACAAATAATATACTCACTTCCTTGTCATCCAAGAAATTATGTTTTTTTGAGGAAAACATTTCAGGATTTATCTCCATATAATGGACTTCTATGGTGCACCCGGGTTTGAACTTCCAAAATGCAGCTTAAATGTAGCTTTCCACGATCCCTGCCGAGGAAGAAGGCTTATTTTCTAAAAAAAAAACTGTACAAGTGATATACTTATTACCCTCAAATGCTCCTGTTGTCGGGCTCTGCGTGAACTCTGTTTTTTTCTGGTTAATGAGAGCTAAGGTAGGTCTAAAAACTCCCATCTCGTTTTTTCCTCCAACTTCAAAACATCGCTGCAGAAGTACCAAGCCAGTGTTAATAAAGTGAGCATGCGAAGAAGTAAAATCATAATATAGCAGGATTTAAGATGATTTTGAAGTTGGAGCAGAAAAGGAGATGGGAGTTTTTATACCTACCCTTACTGTCATGAACTGAAAAAAAATGTTCATATAGAGTTAGATGAGAGAAGCGTATATAAATTCATTTTGTTTCTAGAAAATAATCAATCTTTTAGCTAGATAAGACCCTTCTTTCTCGGCTGGGATCACTTAAACTGCATTTTGGAAGTTCAAACTCGGGGCACCATAGAAGTCCATTATATGAAGAGAAATCCTGAAATGTATTCCTCAAAAAACGTAATTTCTTTATGACTGAAAAAAGAAAGCGTGTTGGCCTTCAAGTTTGTTTTTTTTAGCTCAGTGACAGATATTTTATCTCTTGTTTTAAGCATAGTCAATTATACACCAGTTTTCCAGAAATCCTAAAAAATATTTCTGGTGAAAATTCACTAAGGAATATTTAAATCTGCACTCAATCTGGCAGAATTATCAGCTTGAATTAACCCTAAAGCACAGAAGTGAGCATTTGCACTTTCGTTTTTATTCGTCCCAAATTCAATAGGTGTTTTGAATTAGTTTTTGGTTAAATGCCTGGTATATGGTCTGTGGTTAAAACGAACTCCTGATAATTTCACGTTTTATTCTACACCATAAAATAAATCAGAAACACCCTTGTGCTTTTTTTAAGCTTCTATATATCCTGAATAAGTCATTAGGGCATGAAATAGCTTCAAATCAAATTTTCTAAACCACTTATTAATTTTTTGTTGGTCATTTGCCCAAAGCCAGTAGAAGCATCCTATTGGGCTTTTGTTGAGGGAAAGACGTTGATGCTTGCCATTGTATCTAAAAGGACTTTATTGGACAAGATAAATTAATGCATAGAGTTTATACCTGCTTGTGCCTGTTTTAATGAGTAATGCATGTGTCTATGTCTTTAACCCTGGCCCCTGTCCATTTAATCTACTTCACAGTGAATGAATGAAGTGGTCTTCTGTTAAAATTGGATATAGATTTCAGGGGAATGAAAACTTGTCAACAGCAACCCATTTTCGATTTGCTTAGTAAGCTTCTTTGCAGAGGCAAACATTTACTATTATAAAAGGCCTTAGCTCAGCTGAAGGTAACATATGAAAGCGCGCAAGAGGCCTTTAGTCTTAAGAAGCCCTTAACATTCTCTTAGGGCAAACTCTCAACCTCGCTCAGGTTTCAGCTTTTGTTAGCGCTGTCAAGTGCATTCTTTCATGAGAGTTTAACAATTAATCCAGACAAACGGTGATTGAATGGGCTGTTTATCGCAATCAACTGCGCTGACTAAGCAATGTTTACTCTGCCAGACCTTTTTTCACCAGCAGCTCATATCTGCAAGACTAATACAATGGGATGATATCAGATTTATCTGTTTTGTTTTAAGCATAAACTGACTTAGTTTTGATAGATTTTTCATATATTAAATATATTTAAAACAAGTTTCCATAGAAATAACATTATAAAGTATGTTTTAGTTTATAATATAATTACTTGCTAATATATTTAGCTGTACACTTAAACCACATTTCAGCTGAAATTTTAATCTAATTTTAAAATGACAAATAAACGTGCACTAAAGTCCTTCTAAAGTCCTGCCGAAAATATTCCTTATGAATTTTGGCTGATCACTTTGCAGTTGAGGACCCGTTCCTGGTGGTGGTTAGAGACAGCATCATTTATGGCATCCCGCTCAATCCAAATGACAAGAGCAATGATGCCATGGTGCCGGTCGCTGGGCTGCTGAATGGATATGACGTCGACTTTGATGATGCTGAACAGATGATCTATTGGGTGGAACATCCGGTAAATCACATACTGTTATCTTATGTCATATTAGCTGTATTTTTCATTCAAAAATTTGGATGTCTGTTATTTGCATCTCATTTATATGCACAGGGGGAGATTCATCGAGTAAAGTCAGATGGTACCAACAGAACTGAGTTCGCACCAGCAGCCATCCTAGGCTCTCCGGTCGGGCTGGCTCTGGACTGGATGTCTCAGAACCTGTACTACTCCAACCCTGCATCACAGTCTATAGAGGTTAGCAAGACTTTAGATGTCATTTTCCTGCATCATTAATTGTTCAGAAAATAGTTTAGGTCTTGAAACCAGAAGATCTATGCGCTAAAGCAGTGTTGTAATCAGTAACAAAAGTTTAATAGCAAATCCGTGTGTTTTTGTAAGATAGATATCTATATTTCAATCATAACCCCAAAATGTTACAAAATCTATAAATGTAGTACTCATGTTAATGTTGACACTGTCAGTTTGTATCAAGCAAATGTAAACAGACAAAACATAAACACAATATGTCAAAAAATTATTTTACATTTTAAATATATAAGTTGTTAGTTATGCAGTGGTATTTAAACAGGTAAAAACGATTGAGAAATGGCACTTATGCTGTTATTGTGACAAACCCAATCTGATTTGTTTCAGGTTCTCAGGCTAAAAGGAGAGACTCAGTACAGAAAGACTCTCATCACTAACAACGGCTCACCTACTGGTGCAGGATCTCCCGTTGGCATTGCGGTGGATCCGGCACGTGGGTAAGTCCAGATAAGCAGAAGTCTGGCATTAACCCTGATCTCCAAATTCCCCAAGCTCCAGCCGATTTAATGTCATCTGCCAGGAGCGCACTAAACAACAGTCAACTTAAATCACACATCAGGGCTTAGAATATATGGTTGTATAAACATGAAATTGCTGTACAGAGGAAAAGAGCACTATTTCCCCGTATGTAATGGTTTTGCATCCATGATTCTGTTTTAGTGATGATCTGTCTTTGTTTTAGAAAGATGTACTGGACAGATCAGGGAACAGAGAGCGGGATCCCGGCAAAGGTAGCATCAGCAGATATGGACGGCTCCAACGCTGCCATCCTCTTCACCCATAATCTGGAGCACGTGGAGTTCATAACCATAGACATCAGAGAGAACAAGCTCTACTGGGCCGTTACAGGAACTGGCGTGGTATGGCAGTCAGAAGCATTAATGTAGAAAAATATCATATGTTCATCAAAGCTAAGTTTATTTACTGTAAAAAATACAGTAAAAAAAGCAATACTGTGAAATATTAACATAACTGGGTTCTAGTAGTTAAATAGTTTTGGTTCTTAGTTCTGTTTTAAACTAGTGCGTTTTAGTTTTAAAACTGCTACAGTTGCGTTTACACTACTCCGGCATTTTCCACCCTCAAACTTTTGAAAATGGTGCAGACCCTGTTTTAGCTTGAAAACGCCAGGGTTCGCATTTCAGTGTAAACGGAGCAAAACAGAGACTTTGGAAAACAATGACATGGCCGCCCACATTCTGTCGGCATATCCTTGACTAAAAAATAACATCATGCTCGTTGTTGTACTCATAGATACGCGTTGGTAGATTCCCCTGTTTGATCATTCAAAGCACGCAGAATTTAAATAGTAGGGAAGCTGCATACGCATATCTATGGTTGTATGTGCATGAATGGTCATGTGACGTTTTTTAGGTTGTGTACAGTAGTGTACAGTAGTTAACGCGGATCGTTTTCATTCCAAAACACTTTAAAACTAAAACGCACTAGTGTAAATGGGGCCTAAGGAACTACATTGTTTGGTTCGGTTGGGATCGCTGTATTAAAATGTAAATTACACCTGTGATGCAAAGCAGAATTTTCTCCAGTGTTCCGTGTCACATGTTCCTTCAGAAATCATTCATTTATGCAGATTTGGAAGTTCAAGAAAAAAGAATTGATTTGAAATAAACATCTTTCGTACCATTATAAATGTTTTAACCCATTTTGTTTGCATGATTTAATTATTTGCTTTTTATAATTTATTTTTGCATCCACCTTAGAACCCATGATGGTTGTTTTAGTTTTAGGTTGTTGGTTGGTTTAGTTTTACACCCTTTACATGCAGTATCTGCACCAAATGAAAACTTATTTACTAGAATATGTCAAATTGTGTAACAGTTTCTTCCGTGTTTCAGATCGAGCGGGGGGATCCTGATGGATCAAACCGCATCACTATGGTGAATGGACTGTCCCATCCGTGGGGTGTAGCCGTATACGACTCCTACCTGTACTTCACAGATCGAGACTTTGAGGTGATTGAACGCGTGGATAAAGCCACAGGACTCAACCGGGTCGTAATGCGGGATAATGTGGCCGGCCTCAGAGTACTCAAAGTGCACTACAGAGAATGTAAGTGTAATAAATACTAGTAAAATAAATGCTTGTTGTAACATAATGGCTCTGTTCCAACACCTGTGGGCTCTCTTGTTGTCTCCTACCTTCATAGGCTGCTTTCTTCTGAAACTGAATGAAAAAACTATTAGTGTCTAGATAGGCAGTAACTCCATGCATGAAACAAACAGCTCCTTCGACAAAATTATTGATTTTTGATGTTAAGCTAGCAACATGAACTCCTACAGCAAAAACAAAATTCTTACATGTAAGTCGCTTTCCCCACCTGTAAGTCGCTTTGGATAAAAGCGTCTGCTAAATGGATAAATGTAAATGTAATAAATGTACATCACACACAAATATTTGGTAAGATAGTAAGTTTTTTTAACTGAGTTAAGTTGAAATCACTTTTATTGACTTTTTTTGTTGTTTTTGTGCACGCAATATTGGCAAATTATACAGAAAACAAGTAATGACAAGAAAAAATTACAACAATACAATAATAAATTGTAATTAAAAAGTTGTTAAGTATAATATAAAATACAAATTTATCAAAACATAATAAAGATCTAGAATAGAAGTCTATTTTAATTATTTTCAACAAAAAGATGTTTTCTATGATTTTGCATATAATACTGACTAAATTTTGTACAATTTTGTACAGCTTTTTAAAATGATTTTTGAATACAAATATATGTATATATATATATATATATATATATATGTATACTGAAGGTCCTTGATTGTATTAAATGCAGCCGTTAGTTTCTGAGTGTATGCACTTGAAAAATTGAATTGCGAGGATAGGGAGTTGGACTTGTAACCCAAAGGTCACGGGTTTGAGTCCCAGGTCCGGCAGGGATTGTAGGTGGTTGGAGTGAATAACCAGTGCTCTCTCCTCCTTCAATACCATGACTGAGGTGAGGCCCTTGAGCAAGGTGCGGTTCCCCCAACTGCTCCCCGGGCTCCGCAGCAATGGCTGCCCACTGTTCCGGGTGTGTGTTCACGGTGTGTGTGTGTGTGTGTGTGTGGTTGTTCACTTCTCACTGCTGTGTGTGTTCACTTGGATGGGTTACATGCTGCTTATGAAGAAATCGCACAGAGCCATTATTTGTTACATGTAACTCTGATTCATTCTATGGTTGATGTAGGGTGGTCTTTTCTGGAAGTCATCTTAACCTTGATGGCCGTGTAGCAATTACCAGAGAGGCATGAATGAGTTTCAATAGGATATCAGTTTACCAATTAGTTGCCCTCTGCCTCAGGGAGACACTCGGCTTTATGCGGAGAGGAATCAGTGTCCCTTTGTTCGGTGTTCAGTGCACATGTTCATTCTCCAGGGCTGTGAACGCCGTCTATTGTATTATATAGTAAGATCTGGAAGTGCTAGCAAAGCAGAGTCCCAATATATCAGTACTGTTACACACTGATATGCACCAGGAATGTGTATACATTACCAGAATAGATAGATATGAGACAGTACCGTGTAGTCTTACGGTTACATATTTGCAGTATTAAATGTTTGTCTCTCATTCTCATTATCTTTCTGTCTGTCCCCCCATAGCCTCGGCAGGCTCGTCTAATGGCTGCAGTAATAACATGGGGACGTGTGAGCAGTTGTGTCTGCCTCGACCCGGTGGCCTGTTCAGCTGCGCCTGTGCGACCGGCTTCAAACTCAGGGCTGATAACAGAACCTGTTCTCCATACCAATCCTACGTGGTGATCTCTATGCTCACTGCCATCAAGGGCTTCAGTCTGGAGGGAGCGGATCACTCCGAGTCTATGGTGCCTGTAGCAGGCAGAGGTGGGCTTCATTAGGACTGGGTGGCACAGAAAAAAAAATATTGTACAAAACATTTTTATTTATTTAATTAAGTTAATATAATAATTACAATGTATTAATGTGTAACATATTTTAAATATAATTTTTATATATATAATATATAAAAATATTAAAATTCAGTAAAAATAAAATCTAGTCCTGGACCACAAAACCAGTCATGATGGTCCATTAAATTGAGAAATTATACATCATAAGCTTTCCATTAATGTATGTTTTGTTATGATTAATATTTGGCTGAGATATGAGTCATTTAAAATCATGAATCTGAGGGTGCAAAAAATCTAAATATTGAGAAAATCACCTTTAAAGTTTTCCAAATTAAGTCCTTTGCATATTACTAATCACAATTAAATTTCTAAATATTCATGTTAGGAAAGTTACAACATAATTACAAAATTACAACATATATTATGGGACATGATCTTTACTCAATATTGTAATGATTTTTGGCATAAAAAAATTATTTTAAGACAAAATCTTATTGCATTACAACACATTGTGTGTTTGTGTGTCCTGTAGGCCGCAATGCTCTTCATGTAGACGTGCACATGCCTTCCGGTTTTATTTACTGGTGTGACTTCAGCAGCACCGTGGCATCTCAGAATGGAGTCCGCAGGATCAAACCAGACGGATCTGGTTTCCGCAGCATTGTCACGTCTGGAATCGGACGTAATGGCATACGGGGCATTGCTGTGGACTGGGCCGCAGGTGAGGGCTTGTGTGTTTGCTGTATGCTGAAATCAATTGTGGTAATACAGCCCAACTGTGACTTTCTGGCTAAAATAAATTTGGCCACTTTCTAAAACATTAAGTACCGTACTTGCAAAGGAATCTGAAGACTAATGCCAAGTACTTCAGATACACCGAACTCATGGAGTGTTAGGTGAGGAATGTTCTTGAGCAGCTTTAGAGGTCAGAATGGTGACAGCCGTACCGTAGGGACATTAACATTAACTTACATCAGTATAAGCATAGACAGGTGGCGTTGAAGAGGATTAAAGAATAACATATGACAGAAAAGAGGCTCATGAGTTCAGGCCTCAGTGACCCATGGCTTGTTAAACATACACTTTTGACCTGAATATGTGGATCAGCAACCCAAAGTTTTAATTTGCATTGACCAAATCTGATATAATCTGACATTATAGTAAAAATGTTACATATTTTTATTGGAAATAAAAGTTTTCTATTTGAATATACACTGCTCAAAAAAATAAAGGGAACACTCAAATAACACATCCTAGAGCTGAATGAATGAAATATTCTTATTATATAATTAGTTTTTTACATAGCTGAATGTGCTGACAACAAAATCACACAAAAAACATCAATAGATATCAAATGTATTAACCCGTTGAGGTCTGGATTTTGAGTCACACTCAAAATTGAAGTGGAAAATGCTCTGCAGGCTTTTCCAACTTTGATGTACAGTAATGTCCAAATGAGGCTCAGTAGTGTGTGTGGCTTCTGTGTGCCTATATGACAATATAATGTAACAAAGAGTGAAAAATATAAGGGGTCTGAATACTTTCCGTACCCACTGTATTTTTTAACGTTCAAAAACTTTGGACGAAAGTTTCTGACTACGTGTGCAATGTACTTTACTCTATAACAGTGTTTAGAATAGACTAACTTGACATGCCTTTGTATGAAACAAAACTAATTTGCCAATGTTTTGTAGCACATATTGTTTTGTTTTTTTTGCTATTCTATAATGTTCATAATGGACTTACTTCTGATGTGCTCATTTTCTCTACCGGTACAAGAGGTTAACAAAGCATACGTATCCATCTGGGCAACTTCGGTCCTGGAGGGCTGGTGTACTGCAGAGTTTAGCTCCAACCCTATCAAACACACCTGAAGAAGCTAATCAATGTCTTCAAGATCACTAGAAAGTTACAGGCAGGTGTGTTTAATTAGAGTTGGAGCCAAACTCTGCAGGACACCGGCCCTCCAGGACCGAAGTTGCCGACCCCTGATCTAGTGCATGTCTACATAGATAAACAGTGTTTGGTCTTTCTCAGCTTTGTTAGTTGTTTTGCTGTTCCTCTGATGTTTTGTCTTTCCACAGGAAACCTCTATTTCACCAACGCCTTCTTAACTGAGACTTACATCGAAGTGATCCGCCTCAATACCACGTTCCGTCGTGTCCTTCTAAAGACCCAAGTAGACATGCCTCGTCATATTGTGGTGGACCCCATGAACAGATACCTCTTCTGGGCCGACTACGGACAGACCCCCAAAATCGAGCGAGCTTTTCTAGACGGCTCCAACCGGACAGTGCTGGTTTCCTCAGGCATCGTCACCCCCAGAGGCCTGGCTTTAGACCACAGGGATGGATACATCTACTGGGTAGATGATTCCCTGGACATGATCGCACGAGTCGGGCCCGAGGGGGGCGAGACAGAGGTCGTACGCTACGGTAGTCGCTATCCGACTCCGTACGGCGTCACAGTGTTTGAGGGGAATGTGATCTGGGTGGACAGAAACTTAAAGAAAGTCTTCCAAGCCAGCAAACAGCCAGGTGCGACCGACCAGCCGCTCGTGATCCGAGACAACATCAACATGCTGCGGGACGTCACCATCTTCGACCGAAGGATGCAGCCAAGTTCGGCCCACGAGCTCAATAACAACCCCTGCTTGGAGTCCAACGGCGGCTGCGCTCACTTCTGCTTCGCCATTCGAGGATCTGAGACGAGGAAGTGTTCGTGCGCCTTCGGGAATCTGGCTGCGGATAGCAGCAGCTGTGTGGTATCCCGGGATGACTACCTTATCTATACAACAGAAAGCACTGTACGGTCTCTTCGCTTGGATCCGGAGGATCATTTGCTGCCCTTTCCCGTGGTGAACGTGCCCCGGACTTCGGTAGCCCTTGATTTCGACCGGTTGGACGGCAGGATCTATTTCACCCAGAGCTCGGGAGCGGGCCAGAGCAAGATTAGCTTCATTACTTTGGCTTCACCTACCTCTCCTGCGACAGAGGTGGCCTCAGGTGAGCAGCTTATTTAAACTCCTAATGCACCCTGACACTGCCGGTTTAGCTGGAAATGGAAAGTTCATTAAGGCAATCTTCGAATGTTGGCTTGACAAAGTATCTCGCGTGACATTTACAGTGCTTAGTTTGCAAACTGGAGGTCATTTAGGCCTTATGCATTGACACATAAGTTCTTTTTTTATTGTGAGATGTAAAAAAGGAATAAAAGCATGAGAGAAGTTATTTGCTTCTCAGATAGGTGTTTTACATTTTCAATAATATCGATTTTTCTTTCATGCCAACAATCATTAGAACATTAAGAAAAGATCATGTTCTATGTAGATATTTTGTAAATTTCCTGCCGTAAATATATTAAAACGTAATTTTTGTTTAGTAATTTGCATTAAGAACTTCATTTGGAAAATTTTAAAGGTGATTTTCTCAGTATTTATTTTTTTGTGCATCTTCAGATTCCAGATTCTCAGATATTCAAATCTCGGCCAAATATTGTCCTATCATAATGAACCATACATCACTGGAAATCATATTTACTTAGCTTACAGATTATGAATAAAATCACAATTTCAATTTACAATTTACACTCATTATCTGTGGTCCAGGGTATATATCATATTATATTATCACATTATATTATCACATTTAATATAATATAGTATAGTATAAACTAATCTAATGTAATATAATCACTGTTTGTATAATAATCTGGATTACATAATCAGGTTCCAAAAATAAAGTTATTTTTTATAATTATATCACCATTACTTTTTTATATTACATGATTACATATTCTTCACACAATGGCAGTCATTTTTTCTTTTTTTTTTCTGAAATTCCTTTACTTTTATACATTTGGAAAGTCTTCCAGCTTTTCATCAACTCTCAAATGCACTGTAGTTCATTCATGAACCCTATTTTGGGAAGCCTTGGCATAATGATTAATTCCGCATTTGAAAAGGTGGGCTGCATAAGTATCTTCAGCAAGCACACAACACCGCCTGAGTGATGCACACACAGATAAAGACAGTATAAAAACCTAATATAATGATAAAAAACTGTTGATAACCACATTAAATTAGAAAGTTAGCTAAATATTTGATTTTGAAGGGACAGTTAATTATTCTGTCCACCTTATGTCGTTCTAAATCTTTGCTTCTTATAAAGTTTTATAACATTTGTTTCTGTGTGTAGATCTGGGAGCTCCTGATGGCATTGCCTATGACTGGATCAATAAGAGGATCTATTACAGTGACTACATTAACCAGAGCATAAGCTCTATGGCGGTGGATGGGTCTCAGAGGACTGTTGTAGCTCAGGTGCCCAGACCCAGAGCCATCATGCTGGATCCGTGTAGAGGGTGAGTCTCTCATTCAGACTGTTTTTTAGATGTGTAATGTGCCGTTTTATCATCTACAGTAATTTAAAGCTACATTCTGTAACATTTTTGTGTTTAAAATGTACTAAATATCTATAATAAACCTAAAATTCCAAACCTTATTTTTTCTTGTCCTGAATTATTAGGCTACTACAGTATACACCCATAATAAAGGTTTATATTGAGATTATTTAGACTGGTTTGGATAGGTACCACTTTGAAGTAATCCAATACCTGCACAACTTGTCATACACATAAACAGAGAGAAGTAGTTCCAGCTTTAATGTTCTTCCGCAAGACGTGGTTCTTTTTATTAACCGCTAAAGTGCCAGTAGTTGGAGCTTTAAATAAATGTCTTTGTATATGCTTTCAGGTATATGTACTGGACCGACTGGGGAACCAGTGCAAAGATAGAGCGTGCAACTCTGGGAGGAAACTTCAGGACAGAGATTGTCAACACTAGTTTGGTTTGGCCAAATGGTCTGACGCTGGACTATGATGATCAAAGACTGTACTGGGCAGATGCCAGCCTGTAAGATCTCCTCTTTTAATCATGTTCATAATATTTCTAGTTAATTCAATGTAATAATAAACATTTAATAATAATAATAATAAAAAATAATGCATTCAATTATTTGATAATTGCTAATTTATTAAAGTGGTCATATGATGTTGTTAAAAAGAACATTATTTTGTGTATTTGGTGTAATGCAATGTGTTTCTGCTGTTGAAAACACGCTCTCACTCTACTGTGATGTAGAAATGTGGGGGCATGTTTAAATGAGCTATTTTAAGAGGGTGTGGACAAGTCATCACTTGAGACTTCAGGGATCTTGTAACACTCCAAAAAGAAAGGAAAACTTAAAATTGTATCCTATGACCCCTTTTAAATATACGAATTATATAATAAATATACACTTTAAACATACACACACACACACACACACATATTTAGTGTGTTCAAAAATATCTAATATTTAAATTTATATTTAATTTACACTTCAAATATTTGAAATATTTGTGCTACATAATGATAAGAAAAGGTTTATTGTTCTCTATGCAGACAGAAGATTGAGAGATGCTCACTCACCGGCGCTAACCGTGAGGTCATCGTTAGCACTGCCATCTACCCGTTTGCAATGACGGTGTATGGTCAGCATATCTACTGGACGGACTGGAACACACGCAGCATCTACCGTGCAAACAAGCACGATGGCTCCGACCAGAGGGTGATGCTACAGAACCTTCCTTCACGGCCCATGGACATCCACGTGCTCTCCAACGGCAAACAGCAGCAGTGCAGCAGTCCCTGCGAACAATTCAACGGTGGATGCAGCCATATTTGCACTCCAGGTTAGTTTTCAATACTTCCAGCTAACTTCAAGGTAAATATGTTGACGTGAATCTATATGACACTGTTATATGTGCACAGAACAAATCTGTGCATGAAATACTCAGTGAGGCATGATAATACAAACATTGGGGGTTTTAGCCCCCTTAGCCTACCCCTAGCGCCGCCCCTGCTGTTGACCTTCCACCTCACCACCAAACCTGTCCCTAACCTTACCCGTATCCCACCTCAATAACAGCAATACGTGATTTGCAATACAATATGAACACAAGTACATTGTAGTTTTCTTTTTATGTGAGTATATAGTAGTATATTAGTTAACCTAATATAAAGTGCGACAGACCCTTTTAATAAGCGTAAATGAAAAAAGAACCTTTCTTCCTTCAGGTCCTCAGGGAGCAGAGTGTCAGTGTCCCTCTGAGGGCCGCTGGTATCTGGCCGACAACAAACACTGTATCCCTGACAATGGCACACGCTGTCAGTCGGGACAGTTCACCTGCATGAATGGCCGCTGCATCCGTGCCCAGTGGAAATGCGATAACGATGATGACTGTGGAGATGGCAGTGATGAACTCGAGCGTGTCTGCGGTGAGATGCGTTGTTGTTTACCGTACATGTTCTTAGGAGGACTTAAAATCCTAAATCAGAATAGAAGGCGATTTTATGTAAACATTCCGAATATTTGCCAGCGGCTTCATATGTGGTTTATCAGACATGTCCAAACTGGCATCTTGTGCACTTTGAAGGGTGAAATAAACTTAACATTGACATTTGTGCATGACTAAACTGCAAGCCTAATGTTAACAATCAAATCTCTTGTGAGTGTCTCTGTTAGCCGATGGATGCAGTTTCCTCTCCTTCACTGCGCCGCAATCTTTCACTAACATGTTTCTTCTTGCTTTTTATTGCTTGCACAATCTGTTAAAATCTTTTGCTGCAGGATCCAAGAGTCATTTCGTTTTTGGTTTGTATTCTTGCTTACCTCTCTTCATGTTTGGATAAAAGCTCTGTTCCAAAATGTAGTGTGCTGCCTACATAGGCAACATGATTACACTAACTTTGGGGCCAAAAACTAAAGCAGTACTGCATTCATCCTTTGCACAAGCTACACAGTTAACAAAAAATATGCTCTGAGGACATAAGAACATAGTTTTGTTTTGTTTCTTAGTATCTGATTGTTAAGGGAACATTTAAGTTTATAATTGTGCAAACGTTACAAGAATGTTACTTCTGAGCATTCTAATCAAACTAACTTTTCCAGAAAGTTCAGAGAATGCCCTCTGTTAGCTGAGAACATGCAAAACCCCTCAAAGAAGTCAATATTGATTATAAGTATAATTATAATCCGCTTAGTACCGAATAACATTGATATAAGGTCTAATTTTAAAAATTAGACAATTGAATTGTTAGCTTAGCATGCTAATGGAAAATTCAATTGAAATCAGTTGTGAGTCAGAAGACACCGAGGCAGCCTACTAGAATTTCGAACAGAGCCTTAGATTACATAACGTTTAATAACCATCCATAAACATATACTAACCTCTTCCACAATGCACCGCTCTCTCTCTCTCTCCTGCATGCAGTCCCACAAGCAGCAGCATTCATTTCACTCTCAGGTAAACTCAAATAGAGAGATAGGTAGAGGAGGTAGGCAGTGAGCTCCAGTAGTGCCTGTTAGTTCATTCGGCTCTTACTGCAAATTAATCTTTTGTGTGTATGTGTGTGCATTTTGTGCATGGCAGCCTTTCACACCTGCGAGCCCACCATGTTCACTTGTGGAAATGGCCGTTGTGTGCCATATCACTACCGCTGCGATCACTATAATGACTGCGGGGATAACAGTGACGAGACAGGCTGCAATTTCCGCCCCTGTGACCCCAACACTGAGTTCGCCTGCAGTAACGGCCGCTGCATCGCACGGGAATACGTCTGCAATGGAATAAACAACTGCTACGACAATGGGACCTCGGATGAGCAGAACTGCGGTAAGTGCATTAGTCAGCTACTGTATAAACACCCTACTGCTTATGAGCATTTATATGATACATAATAGTTGGATCCATAATCCATCATGGATCCTTGTTATAAACCGCAGCTGAGAGGACATGTCAGCCAGAGCACACCAAATGCCAGACCACCAACATCTGCATCCCGCGCTCGTACCTGTGTGATGGAGATAATGATTGTGGCGACAACAGTGATGAGAGTCCAACACATTGTGGTGAGTTATACTGTACCCCATATAGTTAGGTTTATAAATGCCCTAATATTTGTTTTGATGCTGTAAATTTATGACCTAATGTCTTTCAGTTTGCCACGCAAATGTACTATTCTGTAAACTTTTAAGTGTTAATATTATTATTATTGTTACCTTCTGAAGTGCGCTCATTGAAACTTTATTTAATTTTGTAAAATAGTAAATAGTGCTGCCAACTGAGAAATCGCGATTCATCACATAAAAAAACACTTTGTTTGCATTAAAATATGTAAGTGTACTGTGTGTATTTATTGTTAATATATAAATACATACACATGCAGCATATATTTTAGAAAATATTTACACATTTATATATCCATATTCTTATATTTTACATTATATATAATTTAATAAAATAATTAGATGAAAACTAAATAAGAAAAATTTTATTAGAAATAGGTTGAAGTACTAAAATTAAACTAGATCTACTGTAAATCTGGAATTAACATAAATTAAACTTAAAAGTATAATTTAAAAAATGACTAAATTAATTAAAATATTGATGATTTTTTAATGAATTAATGATGAAATTATTGGTCAGTAATTTAGATTATAATTTTGGCTAATTATTGATCAATATATTATTTAAACAACTGTAAAGGTATTTAAACAATATTAAATGATACTGATATAAAAGGTAAAACATAAAATAAATGTAAGAAGGAAAAAAATTATAAAAATAATATTTTCATCGTTTTTTTTTTTCTTTAGTGTGGAATTGATGAGTAATTGTTTAATAATTTCCTGTTGCTTTTTGAGCCAAAGTTGTTGCTCAACTTGCCCTTCCTGTAAAATCAGTTAAATTAGTGACTCATGTATGTGAGCGGGTCCACCTGGGCATGCTGAGTTCATTTCTGGTTTATCTCTGTTTGGTCTTGTGTTGTTTTCTCCTCAGCCACATCTACGTGTTCCCAGAATGAGTTTCGCTGCTCGAGCGGACGCTGTATTCCCGGACACTGGTACTGTGATGGAGGTACAGACTGCAATGATGGGTCTGATGAGCCCGTTACCTGCAGTAAGTACCACACATAAAATATTAAAATATTAATGTTAATAAGCTCATTCAGTATATGTGGCAGGAAGTTATTGAAGGCTTAATTGTTAACAAACCTATGAAAACACTGTAATGTGAGAATGAAGCTGTGTTGATCAAGCTAAACTGTTACCTATGTTTCTGGGTGATGAGTTATTGATGGGTATCCTGCCTCACTGGTCCTCTGTGATGGACTGAATGGGAAATTATATCATGGGATAGCCGTGGCCTAATGGATAGGGAGTTGTACTTGTAACCCTAAGGTTGCGGATTCGAGTTCCAGGTCTGGCAGGGATTGTGGGTGGGTGCAGTGAATAAAGCAAAATGACAGTGGACAAAAATAGTAAATTAGTCAATACGTGTCATGTTCAATACAGCAGCATCTCGGAGATCTCTAATCAGTTAAATAGCATAAGTTATTCCTCCACCAAATGCGTGTGACGTCATCAACAATGGCCCTATGTTGTTGAACTGATGCGGTTCAAACGATGGAGATGTGACTGTGTTCGGGAAAGAGTTGTGTGTAGCGAGTAAGTTTCCAAAACAATGCATCGTACTATGGTGGTTAATCAGCGAATTCGGTTCGGGAAACGCACCCCAGAATAGTTCTGGCACATTTGACCAATTTAATGCATCCTTTTCCAGTATAAAGAAGTGACAGTGTGTTAGATACAGTGGTTGATTGTGAAAATAGGTGTTGAATTTTTCATAATCATTTTTCAATCACTTTTGGAATTTTTAGACTAAAAAGCAGTTTTTCTTGTAAAAATATTTTAATAAGTAATGTGTAGGATTTTTTTTAGTGCACGATTAATTGTATCCAAAAGAAATGTTTTTGTTTACATAATATTTGTCTGTGTACTGTGTATATTTATTATGTATATATACATATTCAGATTTATTTTAAAAATATTTACATGTATACATTTATATTTATATTATTTATATTACAGATAAACACATATAAACATATTTTTATTAAATATGTATATACATGTATGTGTGTGTATTTATGTAGACATAATACATATACGCAGTACACACATATATACAAAAACTTTTATTTTGGATTTGATTAATCGTGCACTAAAAAAATCCTATAAATGACTTATTAAAATATATTTACAAGAAAAACTGCTTGAAACATTTTAGTCACGATTATTGATTTGACAGCACTAGATACTTGACAGGTCTGATAGACTCATATGCTGTAAGTTCTAGAAAAAAGTATTATAAACTACAACACTAGCAAGACCAGTAAACCACATAACAATACAAATAACATGAGAAAGGTTTGTTTTCTGAATGACAGCTGAAGTGTGTGTCAGTGTCTGGTGTGTGTCTGTGATGCCAGCGGTCAGTCCGGCCCTCTATTGTGTGTCACATTCCTCCAAAGTAACGTGTAGCAGAAAAGCCCTCACACACACACACCGACCCTTTCTTTGACAGTCTCTGCCCCCTCCCCTCTCACACACACTGCCCCATCCTCTCGCTTTTGTCCCGTTAATCACAGCACCCCTCGGTGCCCTTTGTTCCACCGGGATACTAGAGAGAGGAATGCTTATTCTCTCCCAGAATTCCCCTGGCAGTGGAATCCCAGCAGCAGTTCGGCCATGATTCTGGCCTCTCAGGATGAGATTTAATGGTTAAATAGATTACGTAGGCCACGTGTTCCTCAGTTTCCTCTGAGATCGGACCGAGACATGGCCCTTGGGCAGGTGGCTCTTCTCACCGCCATGTGTTTCATCCCTGCAGCCTCCACGGTGAGGACCTGCAACACCGACCAGTTCCGCTGCGATGACGGGAGGTGCATCGCCTCGTCCTGGATCTGTGATGGAGACAACGACTGCGGAGACATGAGCGATGAGGATGAGAGACACAACTGTGGTCAGTACGACTTTCCGCCCAAGGTTTCACAGTGCACTTTTTGTACTATTTGTGCAGTGCCTCTGGAATTTCCACCAAAAGTTTACGCACAGAACTTTTCAATGTTAAAAAAAAAAATTTAATATTTAAAATTATATTTTATATAAATGTATATATAGTTAACATTTATTTAAAAAAAAGAA